>CANYLF010684503.1:0-13382 GCA_948193215.1 Bocquillonia castaneifolia
CAATTTACCTTGTTGCTTAGTTCTTATTTTCTTTTATTTTTTAAATGCATAAGAGGATAGAAAGCCAACAATGATTGCAACTATAATGTTTTTGATATGATATTTGTAAAGAGTTATGATTTGACCTGATGAATGTTCAAAATTGGCATTTTAGCATTGATATTGGACTTAAATGAAATGATCTAATTAACTGTATCCTGATCGAGACTCTCTTGTTCTTATATATCACCTTTTTTTAAAAAAAAAAATCAACAAATGCCTTTTATTTTACAATTTCGGTATAATATTTATCAATTTCTATTAATTTTGTCATTATAATTAATATATCATTCTTTTTCAAAATTTCTAATTAATTGAAGTACATTTTAATCAAATAGGGGTATGCGAACATTTATAAGCCCTATCAATTGATTTGTTAATCTTTGTGTTTTTTAAATCACATCTATAAGCGAATGAAAAATTATATTTACTGAGATATAAATATTTTTTAACGACTTTTCTAAAAAAATATTAAAAGCCAACATTCTTGGCCTTTACGATTCAAAAAAAAATATATATATTAAGCACTTAAATAAAGCATCTATTACAACTTAACAATGACATAAAGTGGTATGTTGGATTAGTTAGACAAGTAGTTAGTTAAATGGGACACTAGTTATGAAGACTATTTATTTATTTAGTGTTTGTACTTTATTTTTTTTTTTCCTTTGAACCGTATTTAGTGTTAGTACTTGGTTTAATTGTAAATCAAATAATATAAATTCAAGGCTGAATGATATTTTCCTATAACAACTTCAAGGAGTGTATAAGAACACAATTGGATGCTGCCATAAGTGACAGCAGTTGTATTGAGTTATGCTTTTATGTTGCACATAGATGAGCAACCGAACTACTTGCTTGAATTGAAATGCATAGTATAGTAAAGTAATAATAGTGCTGCTTGGAGTTGGCGTTGGCCCCATTTTCTGCCATTACTACAGTGCATATAACTAAGACCTTATTTTTGTGAAAACTTGCACAAGCAGTGGTTTTGTTTGGATTGGACCCACTTTTCTTCCATCAATGTATTGTCCATTAAAGAAAATTATTAGCAACTCAATAAAGAGAGAGAGAAAGGGTTCTTCTGCTTCTTCTCCATTTCCCATGTAGTCAAAAAGCCTCACTCACACTAAACTCACTCGCTAACTCGCTAACTCGCTCTGCTTTTGCTCATATTTGCACTCAAGCTTTAGTCTTTTCTACTTTCTCGTCCCAAGTTGACAAACTCCATCACCACTTGGAGCCAAGGCTCCAACTTTCAAGCTCTCTCTCTCTGTTGGGTTTAAGCTAAAGTTCTCAACTTTACTTCTTGGTGACTTTGCTATGGTGATTTATGGGCAATTCTTGTTATTTGGTTTGCTTCAGTTTCTTGCATTGCAGCTTCCTCTTGTAATGGCTGGTAATTACTTTTTTTAAAGTCTCTGCTGCACCTACTATTTGTTTGTATAAGGACTACCATTGGTTGAAATTGCATTTTGTTGATTGGTCCTTGTCATTGTTTTGGTAAAAGATCGGATTTTGCTAATGGGATTTGTTGTTGGACTAAATAATCATCATTTATAATGTGTTTTGACTTTCAATTTATGGTTTGTATTCAACTCGGAAAGCCTGGATTTTTGGCTTTTAAATGAGCACTCTGTTAATCCAATTGACTGCTTACATTTTTTTGTCTTTGATTTTATGGTGAATTGATAGGAACTATCTGGGCAAAAAACCTTGTGGCAATCGTTGTTGCTTTGAAGTGTAGTTTATTACTCCTTTTCTTCTTTATTGGGCATGGGGGAGTGGGATAAAAACAATTATCACCACCAGGCTTTAATATGGAGTTGCATTGTTTGCGGATACTGCAGGCATTATGAATTTATTTATTGCATGCTAATATGTACTCAGGTACATAAGCCTAGAGTGAATTCTTGCATGGTTTATTGCCAAATTGGTGCATCTGCTGGATTAAAAAGGGCCTGGAAGTTCAATTAGGAAGCAAGCATTGATAGAAAAAGATAGTAACCTAGACATTTTCAACTGAAGATTAAAGTTTTCTTAAATTGCAATTATTTTTTAGCTATGTAATTGAAACCCTTGCTTGCAAAGCCTCAAACTTACCCCTTGAACATGCAGACAAGGTATACAGGTTTGAATGCTATGTCTACCAAATACAAAATAATCTGTCCTGAAAAATCAAAATAAGAGATCAATCATGTTGTATCCACTCTCATATCTTAAGAACGATTACGGATTTCATTAGGAATTCCTAACCTGGTCCTTCATTATGAAATTATCTGGAAGTGGCTAACTTGCAAATATTCGAATGTCTCTGATGCTGCATTGAAATGAAAATGGCTAAATTTTGACACTTTTGAAGATGATGTCATACACATGCAAAGAATAAAATGAAGGAAACTTTCGAATTGAAAGAATTTCCGGAAGTCATTTGTGTTGGTCTGTATATTTCTCGTAGCATCGTATTGTCATAAAACTGTTGGCATAAAATGGTGATAGTTTGATTTAGCAATGAAATGTCTATGCTCTCTAGGAGGATATCTAATATTGGTTGCTTGATAATAGTTTCTGCTATCTTTGCAGATTGCCCTTTGGACTTGAGTGCATCGAACTTTACCTTAGCAGCTTCTTTATGCTCTAACAAAGATGATAGAGGGAAGTGTTGCCGCTATATTAATGCTTTTATTGCAGTTTCTATTGCTCGTTATGCAAATGAAACGAGCAGCCTAGGGGTTACCTCAAATTTTTCTGATATTTGCCTCCAT
Organism: Bocquillonia castaneifolia; assembly: GCA_948193215.1. Classification (NCBI taxonomy): domain Eukaryota; kingdom Viridiplantae; phylum Streptophyta; class Magnoliopsida; order Malpighiales; family Euphorbiaceae; genus Bocquillonia; species Bocquillonia castaneifolia. The sequence continues at coordinate 2,805 of CANYLF010684503.1, forward strand.
TCAATTTCACAAAAAATGGAATTATATGGTGTTCCAAAAAATGCTACAGCTTTTTGTGGGTTTGGGACGAAAATTCCAGTTAATTATGAGTGTAAGGGTCGAACAACCATCACTCAGATGCTGCAGTCTCCAAAGTTCAAAGATGTTTCACAAAACTGCAAAGTGCCCTTATCAGAAGAAAGCAGCTGTAGGAAGTGTATAAATGCTGGAATCATATACCTTCATCAGCTGGTGGGAACAGATGATAATTTAACATTGAGTACTTGTCGAGATGCAACTTTTGCTACACTTGCAAGCCAAATTGATGATGTGTCAGCTGTTGATATGGCAAGCTGTTTTTTTGGAGTTCAGGGTCTTAACATCCCTGCAGGTATAATTTCATTTTGTTTTCTTTTAATTTGACCTGGAGTATGTTTCTTATGTCTTATTTGTCATTGCTTGATTGTAAAGATTTTATCTGAATTCTGCTGTGCATCATATGTGATGGTGTTTACTGATGCTGCTTTTGTTCTACAACCTTCTACCCAATCTCTAAACAATCATTTAATTTTATGATAATAATGTCAGAGCCACCTCCATCCAATTTAACTCCTGGGGCTTCTCCAAGTCCGTTAATAGCTGCTCCAAGTCCGTTGATTGCTGCAAGTCCTAGCCAAGTTGTATTTGAAGTGGCCTCAAAGGGAAACCACCATCCATACCACCTGACATTAATCCCAGGTGTTGGCATTGCTGTTACAGTTATTGCTGTAATAATGCTAATAGTGCTGATAGTTCTTATTCGTAGGAAACACAGAGAACTAGAAGAATCTGAGAATATAGACAAGGCCTCTGCAAAAGCCTTCCCTCCTCCTAGGCCCATGCGAAAATTTCAAGAAGGTGCTGTGCATTAGCCTTTTTTAAGATCACTGTCGTTCATTCTTTTTGCTTATTAATTTCAGTTGTGCTGGATTTTTTTAGGACCCATGATCCAAAAATTCAGCTACAAGGAGACAAAGAGGGCAACAGATAACTTCAACACAATCATTGGGCAAGGGGGATTTGGAACAGTCTACAAAGCTCAATTCGGTGATGGCTTAGTGGCAGCAGTAAAGCGGATGAACAAGGTTTCAGAGCAGGGCGAAGACGATTTCTGCAGAGAGATAGAACTTCTGGCTCGACTGCATCATCGTCATCTTGTTTCTTTAAGAGGTTTTTGCATCAAAAAACATGAGAGGTAATTTATTTGTGTATGCTTGTGACCGAGAACATCATATTATACAAACAAAACTAAATAAATGGTTTTGCAATGCATGACTTTGCTTAATTATTCATTTGTATGGCTTAATGAGAAGTCAGCAGCTTCCTGTATAATGTTTCCCTGTATTTTCTCTGCAATCAGTTTCCTTTGCTATCATAAATTTTCCTAGTACTTAACGTTATTAGATGGTAAAAAAGGCTCCAGTTTATCTTTCACATATATGCATGCATGCTCATGGTTCATTCTTGTGCGAATTAAATGTACATGTGCAAAGGAAATTTAATGGTTATTTTGTTTGTAAAAAAGTATTAGCAATGTGTTTTGGACAGGCTTGAGACTAATGTAATAGAACCAAATACTTCTCCTGTTCAATGGCAGGTTTCTGATGTATGAGTATATGGCAAATGGAAGCTTAAAAGATCATCTTCTTTGTATGTTTCTCCAATTCCCTGCTTCACTTTCTATATATACCAGAATATCAAATACTTATCCTCTCTCATCATCCCTTTCTCATTAATGAGCTCATGCTTCCATCTAACAGAACAGAAGAATGCTATTCTAGATGATAGATCCATACACTCAAATGATACTGATGTTATTACTGAAATAATTGCTCTCTACTTTAAAAAATTTGCTTGCATGAAAACCCTTTATTCTAAATATATATCTTGCATGTGTAGCTCCTGGAGTGACTCCTCTGAGTTGGCAGACCAGAATTCAGATTGCTATTGATGTTGCTAATGCTCTGGTAATTTAGTTACAATGTGCTCGTGTTTGAGACTGATTGGTTAGCTTCAGAAATTTGATCCATTGAATTTGCATTCTCTCTTCCTCATCATTTGCTCATACTTGCAGGAGTACCTCCATTTCTACTGCGATCCACCTCTGTGCCATAGAGACATCAAGTCGAGCAACATTTTATTGGATGAAAACTTTGTTGCTAAGGTAGTGTAGACAAGTGATGCACATATAGATCCTTAGTTTGCTTTTCGGCTCAAATTGCATTTCTGAAAAACTCACCACAAACAAAATAAACTTCCTAAAAACTGAGGTTTATTTTGTGAGCTTTGTGCTACATTTAGAATTTGAAGAACTATATTTTCTAGCTTAAGAGTATCCTACCAAGGGTCACTCATCAAACCTGTTTATCTTTCGACATATTATCTCCTTCAGGCTATGTTTTGTTTTCCAGCTCGCAGATTTTGGCCTTGCACATGCATCAAAAGATGGCTCTATTTTCTTTGAACCAGTAAATACCGATATCCGGGGAACCCCAGGTTAGTGAGGAAAATATTGACCACTCCAGCATGAAATATTCACTCATTGAGCGAAAATGTCCAACTATATGATTGGTTTCAGGTTATATGGATCCTGAGTATGTTGTCACTCAAGAACTCACTGAGAAAAGTGATGTTTATAGTTACGGTGTTGTACTCTTGGAGATAGTAACTGCAAGACGAGCAATACAAGACAACAAGAATTTGGTGGAGTGGTCTCAAACGTTCATGGAATCAGAATCAAGGCTGCATGAGTTGGTGGACCCTTGTATCCGAGACTCCTTTGACTTTGACCAACTTCAAACAATAGTGACTATTGTGAAATGGTGCACACAGAGGGAAGGACGGGCAAGGCCTTCAATCAAGCAGGTTCTTAGGCTTTTCTATGAGAGCTCAGACCCAATGCATAACGGGTTCTTACAAGCTATAGAAGATGAAGAGTATGAAGGAAGTGAAGGAAGAGGAAGGACAAGTAAAGGAAAAAGGCATAGGAGTGATGCAATTTTTTACAGTGGGGACGCAAGATATCTTGCTTCTTCTTCAAGTACATCAAGGTCATATTGTAGCAGAAGCTTTTTACTTGAATCTGGCTCTCCTCAATCTCCCTCCAATATACTCTCTGTATGAGGTGAATTATCTTTCTGCTTCAAGCCTTCAACGACTAATCCTGGTCAACTGGAAATCCAGTACCTAGATGAGATGCATTTCTGGCATGGATTGTGTCAAATTGATAGGTATGCATGGATTTGTCACCTTCGATGTGTGAATTTTGCATCATAGAGCATGTCAATTCTTCAAGATTATATCACAGGGAGGAAGGAAAATGAAAATTGAAAAAGTGAAATCATTGTGGATTCATTGTTTTGTTTCACGCTGGCATAAAATTTTGGAAGAATTAAAGCATAAATATAAAATTTTCCCTTGCATCAGCTATAGAAATCGGTTGATGTAGCATTGGTTATGGGGATTATTGTATAAGTTGCAATGTTGTTATGATTCAACAAGTAATACAATGTATTGTATTTTTCCTTCAAAAACTATTATAGGCGTGAATCCATCGGCCGGCCGAAAAAAATAGCACTGGTAGCAAAATAGCTCTGCCATTTCATATTAGGGTATTATTCCATGGCTAAAACTGTGCTAGTATGCTTGTTTTGTCCAGATGCCATCCTAGTAAACATCATTGCCTCTCTAGCTTAAAATATTCTTTTTATTGATATCATTCCTAATCCAATGTACTTTGGATCACATTGACAACTCCAATGTGCTTTGGAGGAGATAACTATACTATTAGCTTGTCCTATCTGTTTTCATATAGCAAAGTAAAATCTTGGATTCAACTAAGATTTGTGTATATAAGATCCTTAGAATCTTCAGTTTCCATATCTTACTTCCACTGACATCTAAAATGGGTGAATTTACTCTCAAGATTCTGTTTACTATCTTCCTGTTGTCTACAATAGCCAAATCATCTCCCAAAACAAATGATCACAAGGCCTACATTGTCCACATGGACAAATCTTCAAAGCCAGCGGGCTTCTCTACCCACCATGATTGGTACATGTCAATATTATCATCCCTGTCATCTGCAGAAGGCATCTCTCCTGCACATCTCTACTCCTACAAGCATGTCATCGATGGCTTCAGTGCTGTGCTGTCTCAAGAACACCTTGACCAACTCGAAAATTTGCCTAGTCATGTTGCCACCTTTCCGGAGTCATTTGGTCATCTCCATACTACTCACACTCCAAAGTTTCTAGGCCTGAATAGACACACTGGACTATGGCCGGCTAGCAAGTTCGGCGATGACATTATCGTCGGGGTTCTTGACACTGGAATCTGGCCAGAAAGTGCCAGCTTCAATGATAAAAGCATGCCTCCAGTGCCGGAGCGCTGGCAGGGAGTATGTGAAACTGGAACAGAATTCAACACCTCACATTGCAACAGAAAACTGATTGGGGCACGTAAGTTTAGCAAAGGGATGAAGCATTATAGGCTGAACATATCGAAAACAGATGATTATGATTCTCCAAGGGATTTCATGGGTCATGGAACTCACACATCATCAACAGCAGCTGGAAGCCGAGTGCACGGTGCTGATTATTTCAGTTATGCTGAAGGCACAGCAACTGGAATTGCACCGTCAGCTAGGATAGCTATATACAAAGTGTTGTTCTATAGCGATGATATCAATGCCTATGATGCTGCAGCAACTGATGTACTTGCTGGCATGGATCAAGCCATAGAAGACGGTGTAGATATCATGTCGCTGTCGTTGGGTTTCTTTGAGACACCATTTTTTGGGAACCCTATAGCCATAGGAGCATTTGCAGCAGTGAAGAAAGGGATATTTGTTGTTTGTTCAGCTGGAAATGCAGGTCCTCATGGATACACCATGCTTAATGGTGCACCTTGGATAACAACAGTTGGTGCTGGAACTATTGACCGCCAGTTTGGAGCTCATATTACACTTGGAGATGGAGTCTTGACTGTCACTGGACAATCTTTTTATCCAGAGAATCTGTTTGTGTCTGAAATTCCTATATATTTTGGACATGGGAATCATAGTAAGGAACTTTGTGATTGGAACTCCTTGGATCACAAAGATGTTGCAGGCAAGTTTATCTTCTGTGACCATGATGATGAATCATCATCATTAATGTTTCAACGGGAAGATGACAGATATGGTCCAGATATTTATGGAGCCTTTGGAGGTATCTTCAGCGAGGATGACGGGGAGTTTCAACGTCCAGACTACTTTTACCATCCAATTGTGTTGGTGAACACAAAAGATGGAGATTTGATCAAGAAATATATACTTAACACAACGAATGCAACTGTTAGTGTTGAGTTTGGGAAAACTCTGCTAGGCATTAAACCAGCTCCAAAAGTGACTTACTTCTCATCACGAGGACCTGATCTGAGATCCCCATGGATTCTTAAACCTGATATATTAGCTCCCGGACATCATATCTTAGCCGCATGGGTTCCTAACAGAGCTTTTGCACCGATCCGTGATGATGACTACTTGCTGACTGAATATGCTATTGTCTCCGGCACTTCAATGTCGTGCCCCCATGCTGCTGGTGTAGCAGCACTGCTCAAAGCCATCCACCGTGACTGGAGCCCGGCTGCTATTCGATCCGCAATGATGACTACAGCTTATACTAGGAACAATGCACAAGGTGTGATCATTGATATGACTACAGGAGTTGCTGGTACGCCTCTTGATTTTGGAGCAGGGCACTTGGATCCGAACAAAGCAATGGATCCTGGACTGGTGTATGACATTGAAGCGGAGGATTATGTTCACTACTTGTGTGCATTGAACTACACAAGTCAGCAGATCCAAACTATAATAGGAACATCGAATTTTACTTGCAAATATGCTAGTTTGGATCTCAATTACCCTTCATTCATGGTTATCTTGAACAAGACTAATACAACCACCTCCACGTTCAGGAGGGTACTGATGAATGTGGCAGATACTGCCGCTGTTTATAGTGCAGTGGTGGAAACCCCTTCAGGCATGAAAGCTGTTGTAGAACCGATGACCGTTGCCTTTCCGGGGAAATATAGCGAAGCAGAGTTTAACCTGACAGTTGAGATCAATTTGGAAGCTGATAATGTAATTCCAGAGAGTGATTATTTTGGAAATTATGGATTTTTGTGGTGGCATGAGGTCAATGGGACTCATGTGGTAAGAAGTCCTATAGTCTCCGCAATAGCAGCCGCTAAAGGACCCTGAAGCTCGAGTCATCAGCTTGGATGACCCTCAATGAGATTTAAGCTAGATCTATTAAATTAGAAAAGTAAAATGGAAAGGCATGCCATGCAAAATCATAGACCAAATACACGGCAAATGAATGGCATGCAAAAGGACTCTGCAAAAAAAATTGTTTCAACACTTTTGAGGATTGCATATAACCATTGTTATTGGCACCAAAGATTAATTCTCCTAAAGCAAATATTGAATTTCTGTCTCTCAATTAGGTTAAAGAACAAACATAAAAACTCGTATAAGAAAATTTCTTCCTCAAACAAGAAATTCCTTCTTCCCAAATTCCAGTAAGCGAGCCTCAGACTTTTTAGGAACTTCTGTTTATAACAATTTTTCAAGTACAATATGGGGACATGCCTTCTCATCAAATTACTATGATACAGGATTATTAGTCCGCCACAATGACATAGTGACATCCTATGCCGAAGGTACAAAAGTACATAAGAGAAAATGAAGCTTCAAGTATCCAATAGAAAATGCACAAAAAAAAGTAGTGCTACATACTAATTTAGTTGGCTGATTCTGATAGAGGCGTACATGGAAATTTCAAAAATAACATTCCAATCCATGCAGGACACATATTTTATAAAAAAACAACAAATGTGATCCAGCCTCTCCCACCATTTATGAAACAAGGTGGCATATTTTGTAAAAAGACATGAGAGAGTCTGCAGTGTGCCGGTGAGAAAGATCCCAAATTAGGTGGTTCCTTGCTCTCACTAGCCACTAACTGCAGCCAGGAATTTCCTCTTGGTTACAGGTTCCTCATTCAATAAGACAACATCACTTACCTTACTAAAAAGATCTTCCAGCTGATCAACACCAAATCTTTGATAGTCTAGTGGTTTCTTGTATCGCTGTTGATATATTGCCTCAAAACAACCAAGGAAAATCCGACAAGAATAGCTTACTAGAATTTCCTGCAACTCATACTTAAATTGTTCAAGATTTTGGTCCACCTCACAATGGGCGGTTGCTTCTGTGCTAGTCTTATCTTGGTTCTTGCTCTCCTCATGTTCCTCAGCTACCACTCTTTCCTCATCTGAGAATTCATCCGAAGAGCCAGCACCTGCCATAACATCTAAACTCTCCTCCTGAGATCCCTTTCCTTTCTTATCCCTCCTTAATAAAACTAATGGAGGTGCACTTGGGCTTGCTTTCCGGTTTCGAAGGTAGACAAACTTCTTTTGACCCTTGCCAGCTATTGACAATGTATCACTCATTTTCTTAAAAAGACTTGCCAGATTGAATGCCCCGTACTCTGATACATAAAGGGGCCGTCCATAGAGCTTCTGGTATTCAGCAGGAACACGGATAAGAGGCAAACATCCTCCTGAAAATTCAAGTAATTTCCCCAATTGCACCTTCAGACCATTTATGTCCCCTGGTTGTACCCACAGAGTAGAATGATATTGGTCATCATAGAATACAGGGCCTGCTGAAGCTTCATTCAAACCAGATGGAAGACTTTGTGATCTCGTACTTGTAGGGAAATGAGGCATTGTTATTGAAGTACTATTGTATTCAGACAAGGACTGCGACACTACAGAGAAATCTCTTGAGTTGTAATAGCTTTGAGATAGTCCTCGGTATACTATTGCCTCTTCTTCATTATGGCCATCAACATTGTCATTTATATGGCACCCCATGAGATAACCAGCAATATCAGCTGGTCCAGCATAAGGAGGCATTAAAGCCTTCGATGGGGGTACAAAGCCTTCTCCACGAGCTACACTAGGCCAGTCCCAAACAAATTTACCAGCATTGCTCAAAGCAGATGAGACACCTACTCCAGAAGGGATAACAAGGATCACAGTATATCCCCGTTGACCTAGTATGTGAAGAGCTGGAGCAAAATCAACATCCCCAGATATAAGCATGATGGAAGAAGGTGGTGGATTGTCAAGGGCAAAAAGAAACATGTCCACCAAAATAGCTTTATCAGCAGCATCCTTTCTGCCATTTGGGACATCAATGAGTTTAACACCAGTTCTCTGGCAGCCCTCTCTGAGTCGCCTAGGGAACGCATTGAAATCCCCATAAGCAGAAAACATCATAACAGCGCCTCTAATTACAGGATGTACCCGTAAAGCCATTCTGATATTACCAGCTACATCTTCAGAGCGGACATCACTGGGAACAGGGCAATTCTCAATGTCCCAAAGGATAGCCACTGGACCATCTAAAGAGCTCCGGTTTTGCTGGTTTGAAGGAGCTTGCACTGTGTGTATGCTTGATTCTGCTGAACTTATTGTTACCCTCTGCTCTGATGGGTCAGTGGGAGCCACAGGTGCTGATGTATTTTTACTAGCCATCGCTTCTTTATTTTATGTTTAATATATTAAAGATTCCTGTAGATAACCAAGAGAAGAAATGATGTTCACTAACCAATACATAGATTCTCTTCAGATAACTCACGAAGAAATTGATGCAAGATTTATAAATGTGAAACTGTGGATGACCCTAGCCATCCTGCTGACCAAAGATGCATTGCTCAATCATGGCATGATTTATTGCATTTATCATGTAATTACTTAATGAATTTAAAATACCATATTAACAGGAAAAAATTCAAAGAAAAGGATCTGTCACCTTTATGACAAAGCTGGTGAGACTATAGAAACGGCAATTAAGTTCAGTAAATAACATTGTGAGGGTTTTAAGTTAGTTTAGTGTCAGCATTCCAGATCCACTGTCTAGAAAATAATGGAATTGCATTATGGTAAAACTTAGAGTCAATAAAAGCACAAGCTACAATCTATTTCCAAATTTATGGGCACTATAAGCTAGAACAGAGCAAAACAAGGCCTCTTATTGATCTACAAATACCAATTTTTGAAATTAAATAAAATGATTTCTCATTTTCTCATTTATTTCTTCATTCCTTAAATCTAACTTTCTTTAGTCTGGTAACAGGCTAACCTGCTCACGCATAGCTTTCAGTGACAGAGCATCAGAGCATTTAACAAAAATAATAAAGGCAATACTGCCAGTCAAGAAAATAATTAGATGAACAGAGAACATCTTTTAAAAAGATCAGGATAGAGTATTTCCTGCCAGCTCCTGTGGTTGAAACTTGGATCACTTGGCCAGCTATTCTACCACGAGACTATAGTAGAGTACAACAGAATAAAACAAAAGAGATAAACAACTATATAAGTAACAACATTTAGGAAATGAAATGCATTATGCTCCATCAAGGTTGACGGACCATTCTCATCATCAGATTTTCCTGTACCTTCCTAAAGACGTAATCTTCATTGAACATCTAAACTATTATTCCATACTAACTAGCACAACCACAAGGTAATTGAAAGGTAATCATTTTCTATAACGCAAAATTGCATTAGAAAAGCATTTTGAACCTAAAAGATTCTTAAAATAACTTATGCCCATAATGACAAATCAAGAAACACTAGCTAGCTATACGTTTCCCCAATTGTGTGCTTCTCCCATTGTCCTGTGAATGTTGCAAAGGAGAAGCACACAATTGGGGAAATTTATAGCCAGCAAAAAGACAACTAAGGCAAGAAGTCACAACTCACAAGCAACACCTGTTATAAAGAATAAAATTGCACATTCCAAAGAATGATAATTTGACATGATTGATGGCATAAAAGTAGCAAAAACGTTAAACAAACACCATATAACTCAGAGTGAATATTTATCAACAAAGGGATTGAAATCCCAAACTTGAGCATGGAACATGAAAAGCTACAAGCATCATCAACCATAACAGAAACTGAAAATTACAATAAACCCAGAAAGTATAAAACTAAGATGAACAAAGAAAATTCATTAACCATAGTGCAAAACAATTCATAGTACCAAAAGGTTAATAATACAATCTTTTTCACTTGTCCTATGTTTAGACAGCAAATAAAACAGTGCCCTAAAAAAAACAGATAAGGAGACTAAATTTGGCATTGAAATAACAGAATTTAACAGCAAAACAAACATTAGTATCAATAGAACAGAAAAGAGTATTACCTCATACACAAATACTAGTCTTTTAGATCCTCAAAAAATGAAAAGCACGCAGCTTCGAAGATCGAATAAGCAATCCTATTCAATCCAATACAATAAAAGATCAAAACTTCAAGACCCAGATATTTTAATTATGCGTAATATAGATAGAGAGGTGGAGGCTGGAGCATCAAGAAAGGAATTTGTTTTTCTTTTTTCTCTTGGGTTTTTTCGAGGGGATTATGAATTTATGCTTGTAATTATTTTATTATTATATGATAATTTAAAAAAATAATGGAAATTAATGATTTATTATT
>CANYLF010684512.1:0-10926 GCA_948193215.1 Bocquillonia castaneifolia
TTTGCTTTCATTCCATTAAATAATAAACTGTACAATCTATTTTTGGTAACATAATATATATTCCTAATCTAAATATATTTAACTATAAGGAAAGAATATTTACAATTAGGAAGAAAGGTAATTTAGGAATAAAATGAGGAGCTAAATTGGAAGCAATTTAAATAAGGAAAATTCCAATAATAACTTCCTAATTTCTTTCTTGACTGATACATATGCTATCTAAATTTCAAACTATAAGTTTCCCTCTAAGGCTGGATATTTTCATGCAAAATATGGCAAAATATTTGGCTATCCAAGATCAATATCATGATCACTAACACTCCTCCTTGATATTGAGATTGGATACACTAAGTTTCTTCTTTGAACATATTGATTCTTGACCTTTAAGGAGCTTTAGAAGACAGGTCTGCCAATTAATTCTTAGAACAATGCTTCAGCTTCCAGTGCCTTCACACATTCTGAAATTTTTGATGCTTCCTGGAAGTTTGAGGGATCTGAAAACACAAAATTACACTTCTCTTGCACCTTTGAAAGTGGCTTGATTTCTATGATTGCTGAATCTGATTTAGTCTACACATCAACTTGAGAAAATAATTTAAATTTTGAAACATGGGACTCAATATGTGCAGAAATATTTGACCTCTCTTTGATATTTCTAACTTGAACAGCTGTTGAATCATCTGAATTTTCTGAAAATTTTGCAACCTCTTTTGTAAGCTCCTCCTCACTCTTATGAAAGTGAACATCACTTGATATAAAGTTCTTCTTTGGCTTCAAGTCACAAACTCCATGACCACAAATGACATCAAATTTCAAATAAAAACTGTTGTAAACCATCTTAACACTCATAAATTCAGTTTCATATGAACAGCAATATAACAAACATTACTTTTGAATGACAGAAAGTAGCCATTCTTCATCATTTGAGTGACACTAACTAGATTTTGCTCTAACTCAGGTATAAAAAGCACATCTGAAATAACTTTGTACCTTTTTTTGGTGGAGATGGCTAGGAATCCCTTTCCTTTTACTTGAACAATTTGACCATTCCCTAACTTGATTTTTGGCTGAACTGACTTGTTTAAGGAACTGAACTATGATAAGTTCTTGCACATATGGCTGGTGCAACCACTGTCCAAGAGCCAAGACATGCTCTTTGAGTTATTTGGAATTTGCTTGGCCATGAACAAGTGTTCTTCTATTTGCTCAGTTTCATGAACAAAATTAGCTTGTGGTTGTTCAGGTGGAGCAGCTTGATTTGAATTTGCCTCTGATCTACAAAACTTCTCTGTATGGCTTTATTTTTTTGCAAAAATTGAATTTGAAGTTGTGTTTATCCGTGAACCAGCAGTCCTCCTCTGGATGGTTTGATCTCTTGCAAAATTTGCAAGTTGGAAATGAGCCCTTCTTAGCAGGTGCATTTGAGGTTTAGTTTGCTTGATCTTTGTGTTTGTGCCAACTTTTCTTGCTTTTGTTTGCAGCTAGAAAAGCTACTTCGGTAGTGTCATTTGTTCTTAATGACACCCTTTGCTCTTGGGCATGCAACTTGCTTATGGGCTCTGCAATGGTGAGAGTTTGTAAGTTGCATGATTCTTCAATGGCAGAGATCTTTGCCTCAAAATTTTGAGGGAGGCTAATCATGATTTTTCTGTACAACCTTTTCTTCTGAGAAATCTTCTCCTTGTAATCTAATTTGATTCACTAGATCCATAAAACTTGCTGAAAAATCTTTAATTAATTCATCATCCTTCATTTGGAGTAGCTGAAACTCTTTCTTTAGTGTGAGTACCTTCACAGCCTTTGCTCTATCTGAACCTTTAAAGGTTTCTTTCAACTTCTCCCAAACAGCTTTTGGAGACTCCAAATCCATTATGCTTGTGAATATCTAATCTGCCAAACCTGCGTGCAAATAGGTAAGTGCTTTGTCTTTTTTTAAGACCTCTTCTTCATGAGCTTTCAACTGAGCTATGGTGGGATTAGCTCTCAAGGTAGGACGGTCTTCATCTGATTCAACTACTTTCCATAATCCTTGTGACCTTAGGTAGATCTTCATCTTAACAGCCCAAATGTGATAATGAACTCTTATAAAATGTGGGATTGCAAGAGTAGAAGAGCTTGATAAAACCATGATCAGATTTGAAATTTATCCTCTTAAACTTAGTATTTTCTCTCTATTTAGCTTTCAATATATGAAACCTCACAGCCCGAAAGAATGAGGCTCTGCTACCACTGTTAGAAGTGAATCAATTGCTCAAAGCTTCAAGTTCTGTAATTCTAGAATAGCAACTTAAAGCAAGAGAAAAATCAAAAATATTTGATCTGAAAAGTCTACTTCTTTCATAAATACAACTGATATATATATTGATACCAAAGATGAGCATGGTTTTGGCCCTAAACTTTCAAATTTAAACTTCAAAATAGCTAATGATTATAACTAAAACTAATGGTGCTGTCACCTCTTTCATATGTTGTCTAAATTTCAAAATAAAAGTTTCCCTCTAAGGCTAGATATTTTCATATAAAATATGACAAAATATTTGGCTATCCAAGATCATTATCATGATCACTAACAAGTATAAACACTACAAGAAAAGTGACTTTTAGTAACGGTAATTCGCAACGACTAATGAAAGTCGTTATAAAAAGTATATATCTTGCAAGGACATTTTTAATCATATTTAAATATATTGATTTCACAACGACTATAAAATATTTTTATTAAAAATATTGTAAAAAGCTAAATTTTTTGTAACGATATTTTAGTGTTGCAAAAAAAAAAATACTATTTTATTATTATTATGACTAAAATATAATTAAAAATTAAAATTTCTATAATCTTTTACAACGACCAATGAAAATCATTGTAAAAAGTATGTATTTTGTAACGACTTTTTTTATATCATATTAAAAATAATTTTTAATAACGATGATCAAAGTCGTTATAAAAAATTAAATTTTTTGTAATGACCGATTTTAAGTCGTCGTGAAAAGAATATAAAAAAGAGAAGTAATCCCACATTGCTAAAATAGTAAAAGTGAGAGTATATTGCTCACTATAAAAGAAGCACTACCCTTTGCATTATATAATGTCAAATTGTGGGACCTCATAATTCCACAAACATTCAATTAATTTATTAAAACTAATAATTTGTCAATTATATTTAAATATTTTTAGTTGATTTATATATAGAAAATTTTATTTTGTTATTGTAAAAAATATTAATAATGATTGATTGGTCGTTACCATAAATATAATATAACAAAAAAACTCTATGTTATCGTTGCCAAAAGTTTAGTTTTATCAATGACAATTATTTATATCAACCATTATTTAGACCATCACAAATTAGTCATTACTAAAACAATTATTTTATGGCAACGCTTTAATTTATAATTGTCATTGTTAAAAAGATTAAACAACGCCAGCACACGTTACGATCAAAAGTCGTTTCTAAAAACTTTTAGCAATGATAAATTAAGCTTTAATAACGATTTCTATCGTTGCTAAAAGTCTCTTTTCTTGTAGTGAAAGGATGTGATAAGCTATATTCTATAGTCTTCTAGTATCTTCTATTTCCTTATGTAATTAGGTTACTTTAGCCTACTCTTATGTGCTATACTTGTATCATAAGTCACTGGTATTTCCCCCTATATAAATAGAGGACTTTCATAATGAAATATACACAATGATTTACACCCATATCATAAGTTAATATGGTATCAAAGCCCATTAGGTTTTACAATCAATCATAAAAAAAATTTTCACAAGCCGTTCTTTTTTTTTTTCCTTCTCTTTGCACAACTCTTTTCTCTTCTTTTCTTTTTTTTTTTTTTTTATCTTTCTTCTTTTCTTCTTTTTTATTGCTACTAGTACGTCATCCCTTGTCTCCAACTCCTCATCGGCGATCACCTCTGTCCCTTCTAATTCTATTTCTTTACCCATCAAATTAAATTCATCCAATTACTTGTTATGCCAAGCCCAACTTCTTCTTTTATTAAGCAATTATGATCTTTTGAAAATATGTTGATGGTACGGCTCCATCACCACCTCAAATTCTTGATAATCAACCCAATCCTCTTTATGTTACTTGGTTTCGTCAAGATTAATTGGTTCTTAGTTGGGTTATTAATCCTATGTCCAAAAGTTTTGTTTTGCAAATTGTTGGGTGTTCTTCATCAAAAGATGCTTAGGACAAACTAGCTGCTACTTATGCCTCTGGATCAAAAGCACAGGTTCGCACAATCAAAGGCAAGTTTTTTAAATTATCAAAGGAAGATAATGAGTCTATTGTTCAATTTATTTAGCGTGCTAAAACTACGTTTGATCATTTAGCCCCTTTAAAAGTCCTATGGCGAAAGATGATTTAGTTCAAGTTGTTGTTAATGGCTTATAGACCATTCATTCGGTCTTTAGAAAACCGTTTAGATGCAATTTCCTTTGATGATTTGTTTGGATTACTACTTAGTAAAGATGAAAATTTATTAAGAGACATAGTTGTCAAGGACCCTATAGTCCCTATGGCTTTGATAGCCCAACATCCATGTCACGACACCTATGGCAACACTGTTGGTAGAGGCAAAGGCTGCCGTGGTAGAGGACGAGGACGATCGCATACTAGTTTTCATCCTCAATACAACTCTTATTCTTGTCCTTCTTCATATGGACAACAGTTTTAATCCATACCACAACATGCAGGACCCATCCAATGCAATAATTGTGGTGGTTTTGGTCACTTATCTCGAACTTGCTCATCGCCAATTGTTCATGTTCGTTCTTCTTTTTAACCGCATCATCCATATCCCATGCCCACATCCAATTTTGCCAATACACAGTATCATCCTCAACCTTGGCTATTGGACTCTAGAGTGTCTCAACATCTGACTCCAGATCTTGATAATCTATCTCTTTCCTCGAATTATCAAGGTCCGGAATCTGTAAAAGATTGGTAATGGTCAAAGCTTAACTATCTCTCATATTGGTTCTAATGTTCTCTCTACTAACAATAATAATTTTTAGTTAAAAGATATTCTTCATGTTCCCTCTTCTTGTGCTAATTTATTGTCAGTTTATTCTTTTACTAAAACTAACAACGTTTCTGTTGAATTTTTTCCTGATCACTTTGATGTTAAGGATATCCTCATGAAGTGCATAATCCATTCACGACTGAGTAAAGAGGGCCTCTATCCTCTACTTCTCCAACCGCATGCCTCTACTTCTCCTGCTGCTATGATTTCCACTCTTAGTAATTGGCACTCTAGACTTAGACATGCAAATTTATCTACTATTCAGCAAGCTTTACAACAAGCAAAAATTCCTATTTTAAATAATAAACAGTCATCTTGTCATGCCTGTAGTATTAGCAAAATTCATAGGTTACCGTTTTCTTTCTCGGATTCACAAGCTCATGGTCCTTTAGATCTTTTTTTTTTTAGATTTATGGGGACATTCCCCTATTTCTTCTATTGATAGTGAATGATATTATGTTTTATTTTTCGATCATTACAGCAAATATTGTTGGATTTATTTTATTAAATATAAGTTTGAAGTTCTAAGTGTTTTTATTAAATTTCGTCACTTAGTGGAAATTTTTTTAATGCTTCCATTAAACAGTTTCAAGCAGACTAGGGTGGGGAATTTCAGGCCATGTAGAATTATTTACTTGAAAATGGAATTACACTAAGAAGCTCATGTCCTTACACTCCCCAACAAAATGGTTGGGCTGAACAAAAACATAGGCATATTGTTGAAACTGGTCTCTTTTTACTCCATCATTCCAATATGCTGAAACATTTTTGGTCACATGCTTTCAAGACTGTCGTTTATATAATAAATCACCTCCCCACACCCACCATTGACAACCTTTCTCCTTTTCAAAAACTGACTAGCAACTTCCCCAATTATAATTTCATGCATGTCTTTGTTCGCCTTTGTTACCCATGGCTATGTTAATAAACTCGAACAACATTCGAGTAAATGTGTTTTCCTTGGTTATAGCACATTACACAAGGTTAGTTATGCTTTAACTTTTCCACTTTAAAAATTCATATCTCACGTGATGCATTGTTTTTTAAACAGGAACTGCCATTCAAAGATGTTCGGCTGTTTGAGTCCAATAGTCCACCGCCTTCATTGCCATCTATCCTACTTTCGGTCACCATTCCCACTATATCACCATCTATTTTGGGTCCACCACCAAACGCAACCCACTCTGCCACTCGATCCTGTTCTCCTTCTCATGAATAGGTTATTCCTCACCCGGTCATCCTTTGGTTATTGATCTTTCCCACTACCATACTAACCCACCAAAATCTCATCCCATGGTGACACGGTCCTAGAAAAATTCTTTGAAACCCAACACCTATCTTGCCACACTGACCCCTCCTACTGAACCCACCACCTTTACCGAAGCATCTAAATACCTCCAATGGCAATTGGCAATGAATGAGGAAGATCAAGTTGTGCTTGATAATCATACTTGGACTGTTATCCCCCCGACTCTTAGTATAATATTATTGGATGCAAATGGGTGTATCGCATAAGTACAAGAAAGATGGCTCCATTGACCGCTACAAAGCTCGTTTAATGGCTAAGGGTTATCACCAACACCCTGGGGTTGATTATTTTGATACTTTTAGCCCTATGGTCAAGCCTTCCATTATTCGGGTCTTATTGTCTATTACTGTCACTCATAATTGGCAAGTCAAGCAACTTGACATTTATAATGCTTTTCTTCATGGTCAATTAGATGAGGCCGTTTACATGCAACAACCTTCTAGATTCAAGAGCACTGAATATTGTCTACATGTTTGCAAGTTGCATTAATTTATTTATGGGCTTAAACAAGCACCATGGCAGTGGTACAAGTGTCTTGCCGAAGCTTTACAGTGCCTTGGTTTCTCGTAGAGTCACACTAATTCTTCTCTGTATTATCTCATTGGCTCAGGTACTACCCTTTATTGTCTTATCTATGTTGATATACTCTTGGTTTGCAATAATATGAACTTGATTGACTCCATTACATCCAACCTGCAATTCACTTTTAAACTTAAGGATCTCGGTGACATCAGTTATTTTCTTGGAGTGGAGGTTACTCGGAATGCTTCGGGCATGCATCTCTCTCAAGGGAAGTACATGTTGGAGCTATTACAGAAAGCATACATGTCTAATGCCAACTTCATTGCTTCATCAAGCTATCCGAAGCATAAATTAATGGTGCAAGGTACAAACGTTTCTGATCCTACTTTGTTTTGTCAAATGGTTAGTGCCCTTCAATATTTATGCATTACTCGGCCAGACGTCACCTTTGCGGTTAACAAAGTATCTCAGTATATGCATTCTCCTATTGAGGATTATTGGACGGTTGTCAAATGGATACTTCGCTATTTAAAGGGCACGGGTCACTTATGGTCTCTTTTTTCACCCCTCTAGTTTGAATTCCATCCATGCTTATAGTGATTCGGATTGAGGGGGTGCTGTTGATGAACGCAGGTCTATGACTAGTTTTGTAAGTTATTTTGGTTTCAATTTGATTACTTGGGGATCAAAGAAGCAACACACTGTCTCCAAATCATCCACCAAAGCTGAATATAGAGCTGTGGCTCACACAATTTTGAAATTAAAATGGTCGTGTTCTCTTTTGACTGAGTTTCATATTTCGTACTCTACTCCTACTCTCTAGTGTGATAATTTGAGTACTACTTACCTTACGATGTGCCCTATTTTTCATTCTCAGTCTAAGCATCTTGAGGTTGATTTCCATTTTTTACGAGAAAAAGGTAGCCAACAAAACCTTGCTCATTCGTTATTTATCAATTAAGGACCAATGGGCCTATTGCTTCACGAAGGAGCTTGGACGTGCTGCATTTCTTCTTTCTAAAGCCAAGTTATTGGTTGTTGTTAACCCCCTACAACTTGAGGGAGGGTGATAAGCTATATTTTATAGTCTTCTATTATTTTCTATTTCCTTATGTAATTAGGTTACTTGAGCCGTACTCTTATGAGCTATACTTGTATCATAAGTCACTTGTATTTCCCTCTATATATATAAAGGACTTTCATAATGCAATATACACAATGATTTACACCCATATCATAAGTTTATAGGGTGGACTGATTTGTTTTTAGAGCATATGCTACGGTTAGTATGCTACTTTTTGCTCCACAAACAACATCTCCTTTTTCGGACATATCCGGGTGATGGTACAAGGTTCTATCCTAATCCTGGTAAGCTCATGCCTCTTTCTCTCGATTTCTTATTATACTTAAATTATTGATTGAAATTCTTATTGCATGATACATATATATATCTCCATGATTGGGAACTTAAAATTTTAATTTGTTGGAGGGATTGAATATTGCATTCCATATATCATTTAGTAGCTCCACTCAATAATAGTTTTTTTTAGTTAGGATATGAGGAATTCGAACTTAAGATTCTCAACTATAGGTAATTGAATTTGACAGGCTATCTCAATTGTAATCCTAGTGATTCTAGGGTCAATCCTCAAAGACAAGCTTGTTTTAATTCTTATTCTAACGTTTTAGTGTGAAGAACCAAACAAATAAAATAATGGAACAAAACTATAAAGAAATTAAATTAAGAAAAGATGAAATATTAAAGTAAACAACAATAAATAAGAATACTATGGCGATGAAATTTCAAAGGTACAAATTAAATGGCAATTGTGACTAAATTATTTATGGTATTCTCTCGAATCACCTAAACGTTTTTAATTAAATGGCAATTCCTCTCACAAACTACCCTTTAATTAAACCCATTAAACAACAATTTAAGTCATTAAACATAATCAAGAAATTCTCATCTCCTATTCTTGTATGTCTATTTCTCTAGGTTAAGGATTATATTTCACCTCTCGGTCCATCATATAAAATCCTAAAATAAAATAACTATGGTGATCAAGAATAGAAATCACAAGAATTGCAAGAGGAATAAAAATTGCACTTCAAACTACATCAAAATAATAAGTTCACATGATATTTCCGCAAGCTAGGCTACATTCCTAACCCTAGCTTGGGTAAAAGAATTAAGAAAAACTCTTGATCTTCCCTTCTCCTTGTGTCTTCTCCCAAGACTTGTGTATTGTTGTTTTTCCGGATGAATGAATGAATGAATAATGCACGAAATTCCACTTAAAATACTATTGGGAATGTGTTTTTATATCCCCAAATCCTTCTCCAAAGCAAACACTTAAACCTATTAAGTATTAAACTCCAATCAGGACTCTTTTTCTCTTTCAGAAAAGATGACAGTGCAGAACCATGACTTTGCAACCCAATTTCAACCTTCTCAGAGACTTCCAATTAAAATTGTTAAAACATATGACTTGTAGGTCAGGAACACCTCTTTACAGGATCTTTTGAATCAACTCAATCGGACTTCTATAGCAAAAGTTATGGCTAGAACAAGCTGTAGTGCTCAAGAAATCCGAATTTAACTCCTAATTGGATTTGGATTCCTACAAAATAAAAATAAAATATGTAAAACCTATAAATAGAAAATAAATATAATCAGAAATGAATATTAATCTAGATAAATCCTAAATGACTAAAATAAACCCCCCTAAAAACACCAAATTAACTATACTATATACTGCCTATCAAACTCCCCCACACTTGAACAATTGCTTGTCCTCAAGCAAAACACACCATATTGGCAACTACACTTAAACTTCTAAATTTCCATAGCCAAAATCACAAGCATAAACAAGTACCACAAAGAATAGCCACTAATAGCACAACTCCCACCTTTAAAGCCTTACTGGAATATTACTTATGGTAATATCTAAAATCCCTAGGCACCAAGAGTGGGGTGAATTGGTTGGTAATTAAAAATTAAAAATTCTAAGAGAAGAGTTAAGATTAAGCCAATTACACACCCACAACATAAAGAGTTATAGTGGTTCGGACACAACAAGTCCTACATCCACTTCCCAATCTCCAATTGGGTATGCCACTATCTTTGATCCTTTTGCCGGGTTCAAGATCAAAACCCAAGTGTTTTCCTTTGGCTCACACTCAAACCTTACAATGAGTTTTTATCATAGGCTTACTCAAAATCTAGTGTTTACAAGGATCACACCAAACCTTTACAATGTGGTTTTTCCTAAGGCTTAACCCACAAAACCTACCAAAGTGTTTCTCTCTCTAGAAACCCTTGTCCCAAGTGTTTTACTTGAGGATAACACTTAAACCTTTTACAAATTGATTCCTAAACCTCACTCCCCAAGAGCTAGCTTTACAAGGAAATCAAATGAGCACACAAGGCTCTTACAATCAACAAAAAGAATGAATATTACAAAAATTAGGGTTTCTAACTCAATCTAAGTAATTTACAACAATTGATGATTAGAGAGTTGATTACCTTAGAAATGAGTTAGGCTTGAGCTTTTATAGTTTCAAATGCTCTCATGACCGTTGAGAAGGCTGGAGATGAAAATATGACCGTTGCCCAACTTTTCCAACTTTAAAAAACGAGCATTAAATGCTGCAGAGACATTCACAACGATCGTTGTTAAATCAACAACGTTGATCAAAATGAACTCATTGTCAATCCCACTAGTTCGTTGTTTCTGGGGCATTTGAATGCAAACGAACTCTTTGTTGGAAAGGCATGATCGTTGCTGGTTAACAATGAACTCGTTGTTGCGTTCGTTGTTGATGCTCTTCGTTCATGTGTCTTTCTGCTTCTTTTGAAAAAAAACCAGTCTTTGAGGTAACAACGATCATTGTTAAATTAAATTGTTGATTCACAACGATCGTTGTTGATTCAACAACGATCATTGTAAACCTGAAACTCATTTTTGAAGTTGAAATCAACCTTAAACAAATCAAATGTTAAATACATTGACTTAGGACAATAATCAACATCAAAACAAGAGTTAAGTGCCCAAATAGGCCAACAATCT
>CANYLF010684530.1:0-11714 GCA_948193215.1 Bocquillonia castaneifolia
TTCACAACGATCGTTGCAACCCTATTTTCAGAGAAAAATTTATTTTCGAAGAGAATTTTTAAGTGGCTTTTGATTTATGATTAATTACTATCATTATGTATTTTAATACGTATTATATGGTGTTCGATTCGGGTCGTGACAGGTTACCTCAGTGATCCAAGTCATGCGATGACCGCAGCACTGTGCGTTTAGCATACGGGAGCTAATAGTATGAGTCGCCACCCGAACAGGCATCGGGAAAAGAACTTGTTAAGTGTCTCAATTCCCTTAAGAATGCATAAGACGCTAAACACAGAGATTCCAAGCTTAGACTTATGCACTCTTAAGGTGTGATTCTTTACAAGCAACTCATAGGATTATATCTACCTTCATTTTCACAACTTAAAGCAAAGTAAATCACATATATACAATCTTACATTTTACAACATAAAAAGCATGCAAAAGGT
This sequence comes from Bocquillonia castaneifolia, assembly GCA_948193215.1. NCBI lineage: Eukaryota > Viridiplantae > Streptophyta > Magnoliopsida > Malpighiales > Euphorbiaceae > Bocquillonia > Bocquillonia castaneifolia. The sequence continues at coordinate 447 of CANYLF010684530.1, forward strand.
GTGTTTCTATTACAAACAAGGATCGATTTTACATTACCGAGCTTGTGGACAGAGCACCCAGGATGCGTTATTTTGTTATACCGCCTGCCCGTCGTTTGGCATCCAATAGAATTGGTGACTTACCCACTAAATGGATTTCTTAGATTTTATTTAAACAATGTGGAGTCGCCACCTGAATCGCTTTGGGGTCACCTAGTGATTAACAAACAGGTAGATTCCTTTGGAAAATCCCATTCATCATCACCACCAAGTGATTTATGGGTTCAGAATGAGTCATCCATACTAAGGCAATTTCCCATTTAATTAAGTAATCAGGTCATTATTTTCTAACAGAGACAAACAATATAAAGCTGTAATAACCTAGAAAGTAAAATGCAATGAATGGGCGTGCCTAATATTGTTTTTAATCAATTTTAGTTCTACATTAAGTCCACATTAATTAACCCTGATTGATTTGAGTGCAATTGGCTGGATTTAGTGAATTTCTATTTATTTTAACAGTAGTGTGCCGAGTGGATTATTCCCTTATTTATTTACATACGAAACATCTACAGTTGATTTCTAACTTATTTTTATATTTATTATTTTTTTGGGGTTAATATTTGCACGTTAATCCTTTTTTTTTTTTGTATTTTCCGGGATACATGAAAAATGTGATAATAATCAGACAATCTTAAAGAAAGGGAAGGAGAAATGAGTTTCTACCACTTTTATCTACTTATTTACCGGATTTGATTTATTAAATGTCCGATTAATTATTTTAGAAACAAATTTAGGTGATTTACCCAAGATATAAACAAATCTTACCGACCGACCGATATATCCGGGAGAGAATAGACCAGTCGACCTTGGAGCTTCGGATGGTTTACGGCTTAAAAATCTTCACTTTTAGCCTTCTGTCCGACAGGACCTGCACTTTGCCTTCCTCAATTTGTCTTCTTCAATATTTTACATGCACTGATGTATTTACAAAGTACAAGCTATTTACAATATACACAGACCCCTAAGAAACAATTTTGGACGTTCAAAATGAATTAAAAGAACACTCAAAAATCTAATAAAAGTTACACTAAAATTATTAACATTAAAGTGACTAAGCTCCAAACCTAAATATTTTACATCCAAAACTTCCCTGATTTCACATAAAACTCATATATGTTTTCAGAATATCAAACAAAATTAGTTGAGAAAAATATAGAAATAACAATATGCAACGTGAATGAAGTGTATGGGGAAATGGACTTATTTTGAGTATATGGATGGTTAGTTGCCCTAAAAAATGAGATAGATTACCGCTTCGGGTAGTAGTTGAGCTGTTGAATGATTGAAATCCGATGAAATAGTTTTGAAAACCGTCGTTCGAAGTGTGCAAAAATCCTTTTTTTTGGTCTCTGCAACTTGAAAATATTATTTTTTTTTTTTGAAATCTGATGAACAAGAAAACCCTCAAATTGCAGATCCCCTTCCCTCCTCTTTTTTTTTCTGTATAAGTTTCCTTTTATACCTGTTGAAATTGGGGTTATTCTCTCGATAGAGGGAATAACTTTAATGTGACAGATCAACACTCTTTTGATGGCGGGGATGGAAAATATGATTATACGTTATCTGTCAAATGCTCCTCGCCCAATATTATGCCTGCCAAACAGGAATATCCAGCCAGACCATTGATAATTTAGCTGGATGTTCGATCCTGGGCCTAATGGGCTTGGGCTTTCAAAATGATTTTCTAGTTTATTTAGGCTGCATTTAGGGTTCGAACAAATAGTTAAACACTTGTTCGGACCTTAAATTATGCCATAAATATTTTAAAAAAACATTTAGCATATTTGAAAGTAATTTTTGTATTCTTCAGCTCACTTCTACAAGAAATGGGGTAATCAATTGGTCTAAAATAGACCAAATTCATTATTGGGCTCCCAGGCCATTTTCACATACCTGTATCTAAAAATTCAGTGTCTACATTTTACCCCCGCTTTGTCAAAGTTTAGTAATGTTACAAAAACATGAATAAACGAATGTCAAAGCAAACAAACTTAAGCAAACCTGATAAAAGGATACAGCACGTGTCTCTGGCATCAGGGTTCGATAGTCATCGCCAATGATCGGGAGGTAGTCCATCTCCCTAGATAGTCATCTCCGATAGGTGTGAGGTAGTCCGTCTCCCTAGATAGTCATCACTGATAAATTTAGAGGTAGTTCATCTCCGAGATACTAGAGGTAGTTCATCCCCAGGAGCTAGCGTCTGTGTTCAATTCGTCTTGACACAGAAATATAGGATGCTCTCGATCGACTAGATAAGGAATTCTAAACTCTTAATAGTCTAGAATTGCATTGGAAAAGCTTCATTTGCTTCACCATTGGTTCTGGTATATTTTTTCTTTACGAATCGACCCATTCGCCAATTGGAGCTTTCGGTAGCGTTCTATAGTGGGTGTTTATTTATAGAGAGGATCCGTCACTAGCTTCTCCTAGTCTAGGAATATATGTGATTCCAGGAGGGCTTGGAACATGCTTCCAGATGCTGTCAGAGATCGAGTCCGTCGCACTGGGCTGGCTACCTTCGTGATGGCACTTCCTGATTAGTTGGGTCACATAGACAAAGCTTTGACCTACGCTTTGCTGGAGCGCTGGATGTGTAGTACCCACACCTTCCAGTTGCCATGTGGGGAGTACACACTTACTTCGAGGCATTTACTGCGATCACCGGTGTTAGGTGCGACGGTGAGAGGATTCCGTTCGATGGTGCAATCTATTTTACCTCGCTGGAGGAGAGGACTGCTTATTTCACCCGTATGTTTGGGTTTGAGCCCATCTTCTGCGATCGGGATATGAGGATCCTCTACACTGGTATGCTGGAGTGGCTGACTTCGTTTCTCATTAAGGGTTAGGATGGGCGGCAGCGGTACCGGGACCCTGTTACAGATGTGGCCCGCAATCAGATGGCCCGGATCTTTTTGCTCCACCTGTTGGGTAGCACTCTATTTTGCAATAAGACCAGTAGCCTGTGGATTCATTTCGTGCCTCTACTAAGAGATTTTGACGCCATGAGGAGTTTCGACTAGGGGTCTGCCACTTTGGCTTACTTGTACTCCTGTCTGGACAAGTTTTCCATGGGGTATAAAAAGCTGAACGGCTTTTGGCATGCCGTGTAGGTAAATGCTTTAGCTTTAGCTCATTCTTTTGACTGTATTTTTTTCTGTTACTAACTTATGTTGTTTATTTTACAGATATGGGCCATCGAGATGGGCTTATTGAAGAACTTCCATCCCATTGGTGTTTGTGGGACTTTTCCTATGCTGAGGCAGTGGGGTTCATCTCGTAACCCATCCCCCCAGATGGCTCTAGCGGATCATAGGAGGTTTCTGAACATGCTGACTCATTTTATTGAGGATGTAAGTGTCTGTTTGCATTCCTTTTCTCATCTCTGTTTTCATGTTTTGACTAGTTGGTTTTGTTTACAGCTTCATTTTGACTGGATGGGAGCGCCGGCTAGGCTGCCCGAGTATGTGACCGTCTCTATGGCTAAGAACGAAAGTCGGGTCCTGCTGGAGGGCCCAGGCTCTAGAATGTGGTTCCTGGGCGAGCGGGTGATCGGCCAGTGCTCGGCTACAGAGTGGGAGATTGTTCCCTAGGATCCTCCGTGGAGTATGTTCTACACCCACCGCTTACGGGAGGCATTTATGGTCCGCTGGATTGTTGATCTAGCGTCTCTAGGTTTCGTTGTTGAGGATACGTCGTATCTTGCCTTCCTGGCAGATTCTTGCTTACTTGTTCTACCTCTGTCCACGATAAGGGCCTTGGTTGTAAGTGTCTGTCTATTTCTAAATGCTTTCCTTTGCTTGCTGGCTTGTTCTGATCTTTAACTGCTTTTCCAGGCTAGGAGAGATGTGGTTAAACTCCCTAGGAATGTCAGGGATCTGAGCTTGATGACCATGTCGGCACTTCTTCTGCTGGGGCCCATGCTTGTGGGACGACTGCTAAGGAGATTCTTGCCGATGAAGGTCCAGTCCCTACAGGTTGGAGGAGCGCCACCCATCTCGGCCAGGTGTCATCTTTCCCTTCTTCCTCCTTTACCTGTTGCACGCCCGGAGGTATTTCAGAGTAGGTCATTAAGCCCTCTACGGAGCATCGTTTGGTGGTTCCGCCTGGTGTTAGCCATGTAAGTCCTCCGCGGTTGTATTTTGCTTCAAATCTCTAGTCATCTGAGATTCTTATGATTTCTTTATGTTGCAGGTTCTAGTTGATGATGCTTATCAACTGGCTGGCATGTTTTAGGCATGCAAGTTTATGGCTGTAGGGCTATGTAGTGCTTGGCAGGCCCGATCCGATGAGCAAGTGGTGAAGATTGCCAGTTTAAGGGCTTAGCTGCAACAGAGGACTGCGGAGATCGGACCGTCTGCCGAGGAAGAAGGCTCATCCAGCCGCAGCAGCTACAGCAGCGATGAGGAGGACTAGACCCAATTCGAGAGGAGGGTCTGTCCCAGGCAGGATTGAGGGCTTCGTTCTCAGAGTTACTGTTGATGTGATGGGCGCTTGTTTGGCCCTTTGACTTGAACATTTCTAACGTTTTACAGCTGTGCTTTCATTAAGGCAGCTTTTATTCTGAACCTGTTGTGTAAGTAGATGTTGGGATGTTTATGGATGCTTAATATAGTAGTTAGCTATTTACAATAATGTTACTACACCTTATATGTTATGAATGTGTATTTACATAAATGTTCAACGCCTAATGTGGTGATGTTTACTTGTGGAAATGCAAATGCACCTATATGCTAACTTAATTTACGTGAATGAATGTATGTATGCATAGGAATGCATGAAAATTTTGCCCATCTCTGTCGTAAACGTTCGGTCGGACGTTTGGAAATTCGGCCAGACCTCTGATCGTCCAGCCGGACGTTCAGTCCCTGCATGTATATCTTTTGACGTTTGTCAATTGTCTTTCCATGTATTATGCCACTAATCACCTTCTGCCTTGCCTTTACTAGAGAACTGATTTTTTGCCTGTCTTGCCTATTCATCAACCAATTAGAGGCCACCCCTTCACCTCCCATGTATGAAAATTCACCTTTTAAAATGAGAATAATTTCTTCTTCGTAGACCCATTTTGCAATTTTCTTTGCTTGCTTGGCCTTCCTTTATTTTGCCTGTAGCTTTGTTTTGCCTTTCTTCTGTTTCTCTCACCCTTATACCCCTTGTAACACTCCACTCCATAACCATGAGCCCACTTCTTTCTCCCGCTCCTTCAATGATCAACAGTCCTATCAAAGAGTTATTAGGTTCTGGTCACCAGAAATGGAATTATCTCCTAGATTTTGCTTCATCTCCTCTGGTTTCTATGAGGACCATGGCCCTTGATGAACATTTCCTTAAAAGTACTGCCAAATATTGGAGTCCCCGGGACCATGTGTTCCATTTCAGAGACTTTGAAATATGTCCCCTTCCTAAGGAATTTACTGCCACTCTAGGTAGAAGTTACACTCCTTCAATTCCTATGGCCTTGCCTATTCTGGAGCTGAATTTCCCTACTTTCATGGTTCCACTATTTGACTTGTGACCTCAGATCTTGTTATCCCATTCAAATAATGGGAGCCTAACTCTGCCTGAGTTGCTAGAACATTGTAGGCATAAAACTGCAGGTTGTCCCTCTCAGTAGAGGATTCTTGCTTTTTCTCTATATGCAGCTTACTTGCTGACTGACCCAGAAGCCACGGGTGATATTCAGATTGCCCATATTATTAGCCTGGTGGAGGACAGTGTGGACCCTTTTCCAGTTATCCTGGCTAAAACCTTTCTTGGCCTGGACAGTGTTTCCTAGGGCGGTCAGTTCAAGGGTAGCCCGATGCTGTTACAGGTGAATGGCAGCTTTATTATTATTATTATCATTATTATTTTTTATTTTTTATTATCATTTATTATTATTATTATTTCTTTTTTCTTTTTTTCTTTTTTTTCTGATATTGTCATTATTATTAATAATATTTGGCTATTAATTTTCATAGATTTGGCTAAGGGAAAGGTTGGCTTTGTTGGAGGTTCCCCGAAGTCTGGGCCTTTACACGTCTAGGCATCTGATGCCCCATTGTCTGTCTCATGCCGCAATTAACCGATCCAAAGTTGATTGGGATGATTTACTAGGTGACAGTCATGAGGATAGTATCCATTGTCACTGTCCATGGTGGTCCCTGACAGAAGTAATAGTAGAGCTTTTTGAGAAATGTGTTCCGTTGGCTAGATTGCACTTTGCTAGTTTCTATACCCCTTTCGGGCTCTATCGCCAGTATGGGCAAATTCAGCGCATTGTTCCTAATCTTCTTGACTTCGAGGCATCCCCTCTGCAATTTCCATTCCTAGATCGGGTTCGGCATGCTTAGGGTGGTAGGCACCATCTCATCAATGTGGCCTTCCACAGTAGTACAGCAACTGATGACCTTTACAAGGCCTGGGTGGTGTTACAGCATGATGAACCCTCTGTTGCCCGTGCTCGGGCTATGGCTGACCTGTATAATGCAAGTAGAATGCCATATGGAAATATTGGTGGTTAGATGGTCTCATATCCACCCTTTGCACGTGTTATGAGAATGTCTTTCTTTTAGGCGCATGTAAACATTTCACTATAATCATAAATAAGCCAATGTTTACTAATAATTCTACTTTATTAATGGAATGCAATCTTCTAGTTACAAGAGCGTACTTTACTGATCACCCCTAATGTGCGCCCTATTACCAACCATCCCTTACAGGTTTTCCAGTTGGAAATTTTCTCTCAGGTCAATTTTTTCAATCAAAATTTTTTTTATAAGTAGTATTTCTTCAGCCTGTCCATGTTGATGGGTTGAGAGAATTCATTGCCTTCCAGATCTGAAATCCTAACTGCCCCCTTGGGTAAGACTTTCACAACCCTGTATGGACCTTCCTAGGTTGGTTTGAACTTGCCCCAATGATCAAAAGGGATGGGCCTAGCCTACTTTAGCACCCAGTCTCCCTTATTAATGGTTCTAGACTTGATACTTTTGTTGAATGATCTAGCCATCCTTTGCTGATATAACTGCGTATGGTAGAGGGCTTTCTTCCTATTTTCCTTTAGTGATAACAGCTATCTGTACTTCTTCTCTGCCCATTCAGCCTCTGGCAACTGTGATTCTAGTATTGTTCGAAGTGACTTGCATTGCATTTTTATTGGAAGCACTGCCTCTCGCCCATGTACCAAGGAGAAAGGTGTTTGGCTTGTCGCACTCCTGATGGTGGTGTTGTACCTGAAAATAGCATATGGCAATTACTTAGACCAATCTTTATATGTCTTGGCCATCTTCGCTAGTATCTTCTTGACAGTCTTATTGGCGGCTTCAAAGGCCCCATTTGCTTATGGTCTGTAAGAAGATGACTTGTGGTGCTCTATACCATTCTCCTTCAGGAAATCCACCGTCTCCCCTTGGAATTGTACCCTGTTGTCTGACACTATATGGTGAGGAAGCCCAAATCTGCACTTGATCTTCTTATCCAAAAATTGCGTCATGCTGTGAGTGGTGACCGTTGGGAGTGAGACAGCTTCCACATATCTGGTGAAGTACTCAACTACTACAATGATATATTTATGACCATTAGAAGCAATAGGTTTTATGGGTCCTATAATGTCAATTCCCCAAGTAGAGAAAGGCCACGAGGAAGCCATATTGTGTAATTCTGAAGGTGGGACATGAATCTGGTCTCCGTATATCTAACAGCTGTGGCATTTACGAACAATTCTAATGCAATCCTTGTCTATGGTATCCCAGTAATATCCCTGCCTCTGAATCTTCAATGATAATACAGGCCCATTCGTGTGAGGTCCACAAACTCATGTATGGACTTCATTCATGATTCCCTCAGCTTCCTCCTTGTGACACATCTAAGAAGTAATTCGGCAAGTGATCTTCGGTATAATACACCATCATGGAAAGTGTAATTCCTAGACTGGAGTAGTATGGCAAAGCATTGTTTACTTGTTGATTCTTCAGGGTACTCTCGTGTTTTTAGGTATCTTAAGACATCATAGAACCAGGGTTTCTCTAGGGGACTGATAGAGCATACTATCTCCTCCTTCAGGTAACACGGCTGTCTAGCTTTTGTCATTACCAGAGGTTTCATTTGCTTTTTTCCAGGATCCTCCCATACTGAGGCAAGCGAGGCTAAAGCGTCTGCCATTTGATTTTCACCTCTTGGTAAGTGAAACATGTTGCATTTCTGAAAGCGACCTTTGACCTACTGCAGGTGTTCGACGTACGGCTTTAATTTTTCATCTCTGACTTCCCATTCATCCGTTGGTTGACTGACAACCTGTTTTGAATTTCCATAGACTGATATTTCTCTAGCTCCTACCGAGCTTGCTACTTCTAGTCCGAAGATACAGGCTTCATATTCGGCCATGTTATTGGTGGTTGGGAATTCTAACTTCTTCACGAGCAGAATTTACTCCCCTGTTGGTGTTATGAGTAGTACACCTATCCCTGCTCCCTTATGGTTTACTGCCCCATTGAAGTATAAAGTCCAACTTTGAACTTCTATTGCATTAAGTCCTTCATTAGGGGATCCAAATTCGAATTGCTCGTGGGCCTCTTTGGGATTGAGAGCCAAGGATTCAGCAATTGCTCGTCCTTTGATCATCTTCTTGGTCGTGTACTGGATATCGAACTTAGTCAATAACACTAACCACTTAGCCAGCTTTCCAATTAGAATAGGGGCTTCGTATAAGTATCGTAAAGGATTAGTCTTTGCCACTACTTCCACTTGATAGGACTAAAAGTAATGCCGGAGCTTGTGAGTGGCCTAAATAACCGCCAGGCAAGTCTTCTGGACTACATCATACTTGACTTCGTAAGGTAGCAACTTCTTACTGAGGTAGTATACTACATGTTCTGTTCCTGCTTCATCCGCCTGAGCTACCATCGCACCGATAGCTTCCTCTTCTAATGCCATGTACAAGATTAGGGGTCTCTCAGCCTTAGGAGGTTGTAGTACTAGTGGGTTGGACAGGTACTATTTTATCTTCTCAAAAGCCTCTTGACAGGTGGAATTTCATTCTTTGTGTTGGTTCTTTCTTAACAACTTGAAGATGGGATCGCAGATCATGGTCAACCGTGCTATGAACCTGCTAACATATTGGACTTTTCCTAGGAATCCCCTGATCTCTTTTTCAGTCTTTGGAGCTGGCATTTCTTGGATGGCCTTGATCTTGTCTGGATCTACCTTTATTCCTTTCTGACTGATCACGTATCCCAAGAGCTTGTTTTTTGTTACTCCAAACATACACTTTGTCGGGTTCAGCCTCAGATTATACTTGGCAGCTCTTACTAAGAACTTTTCTAAGGCTGTAAAATGTCTTTCCCGTGTAGGGGACTTGACCATCATGTCATCCACATAAACTTCCACCTCCTTATGCATCATATCATGAGATAAGGTTGTAGCCATCCTCTGGTACGTTGCCCCCGCATTTTTGAGTCTCATCCGCCTGAGCTACCATCATACCGATAGCTTCCTCTTCTAATGCCATGTACAAGATCAGGGGTCTCTCAGCTTTAGGAGGTTGTAGTACTGGTGGGTTGGACAGGTACTATTTTATCTTCTCAAAAGCCTCTTGACAGGTGGAATTTCATTCTTTGGGTTGGTTCTTTCTTAACAACTTGAAGATGGGATCGCAGATCATGGTCAACCATGCTATGAACCTGCTAACATATTGGACTTTTCCCAGGAATCCCCTGATCTCTTTTTCAGTCTTTAGAGCTGGCATTTCTTGGATGGCCTTGATCTTGTCTGGATCTACCTTTATTCCTTTCTGACTGATCACGTATCCCAAGAGCTTGTTTTTTGTTACTCCAAACATACACTTTGTCGGGTTCAGTCTCAGATTGTACTTGGCAGCTCTTGCTAAGAACTTTTCTAAGGCTGTAAAATGTCTTTCCCGTGTAGGGGACTTGACCATCATGTCATCCACATAAACTTCGACCTCCTTATGCATCATATCATGAAATAAGGTTGTAGCCATCCTCTGGTACGTTGCCCCCACATTTTTGAGTCTGAATGGCATCACTATGTAGCAGAAAGTACTGTATTCGATCACAAAAGATGTCTTGGTCTTGTCGATAATGGCCATCATGATCTGATTGTACCCTGAATAAACGTCCATAGAGGAGTACATCGCACTAGTTGTTGCACTATCAATAAGTACATCTATGTGAGGGAGAGGAAAGTTATCCTTCGGTGATGCTTTGTTCAGATCTCTAAAATCCACACGCATTATGACTCTGCCGTCTTTCTTGGGGACTGGGACAATATTGGCTAACCATTCTGGGTTCTCGACTACTTTTAAAAACTTGGCTTTCAGCTGCTTGGCTACCTCTTCTTTGATCAATAATGCCCAATCTGGCCTTATCCTCCTGAGTTTCTGTGTGATTGGCTTCATGTTTGGATTGGAGGGAATAGAATGTTTTGTGATGCTTCTGTTAACCCTTGGCATGTCTGCATAGGTCCAGGCAAATACTTCATTCCACTTTTTAAGAATTTGTTCAAATCTTACTCTCTCTTCAGGGGTCACAATAGATGCAATCAATATTTCCTATGGTACTTCTTTTGTACCTAAGTTGAATGCATTCGTTGGTACAGAATTAAAGTTAAACATGCCTATGGTATGATTAATGAAATGCACAGTGCCGTCAAGATCAACATCACACAAGTAAGCAAAGTTGGAGTTCATATCATGGACCTTTGAAACAAACAATTCCTCCTCCTCAAAGAGGTCAGGAGTTATTACATCATCAGAATAAAAATGTTCCACAAGTACATCATGAATAAAAGTATCAACATCAGAGAAATCAGGCTAGGCCTCCTTTTCTTTTACATCCACAATTTCTTCTTGGATCGCCAGTGTCTCCATCTTGGCAGTCAACCCTTTAGCGATAAGCTCTTCCAGGATCAGAAGGGAGTCTTTACCATTTGCAGCTTCACTTGGTGCCTCCTAATTTTTTAGCGTGAAGAAATCATACAAACCTCCCTTCTTGATGAAGCTCTGTCCCCCTTTCTTTGTAAGCTCTCCAGTATACCCTAAGCCTTCCCGGGTAGTCTAAGTCTTGAATTCTAGGAACGTGGTTATTCCTTGTTGGTTCTTCCCTAGGCCACAACCTGGGAGGTAATTCATCTTTTGCATCATAGAACTAACTTGTGGATTCATTTGCCCCTCTCCGATCATCATGATTTGAAACCCGATGAGAGAAATTTCACCCTTGGGTGCAGCTC
>CANYLF010684578.1:0-12161 GCA_948193215.1 Bocquillonia castaneifolia
TTTTTGGGCTCAAAATGATTTTCTGGTTTATGTGAGCCATATTTAAGGTTCGGACAAATATTTAAACACTTGTTCGGGCCCTAAATTAGGCCAAAAACATATTTTGAAAATATTTAGCACATTTGAAATAATTTTTTACTCATTTTCTTCAGCTCATTTCTACAAGAAACTGGGTAACAGAGTTGTCCAAACTAGACTGTATTCATCACTGGGCTCCCGTGTAGCTTTCATGTACCCACATCCAAAAATTCAGTGTCTATAGTTTGCCCCCACTTTGTCGGAGTTTAGCAATGTTGGATAAACATGAATAAATGAACGTCAAAGCAAACAAACATAAACAAACCTTTCAAAAGGATACAGTCTGTGTTTTTGGCTCGGGGTTCAATAGTCATCACCGATAAGCTGTAGGTAGTTCATCTCCGTAGATAGTCATCGCCGATGAGTTTTATCATGTGTCTAAAGATAATTAAAAGATAATGACGACACTCCGTTCACATGCCGTACAGTAATGCGAAGCCCACCTAACCTCCCACCCCATGGCCTACCTTTTCCGTTTCCAATAATACTCACTGGTTTTAGGGGAAAGTACAAATAAGTATCACGTGGTTTCATCACTTTTCACTTAAATACAATGTGTTTTTTTTTTAAAAATAAGTACTTTATGGTATGTATAATCATAACACTTTAATACCCTCTCAACTAATATGAACTAATATCATTAATTGTTTTATAATATTAAATTAATATGATGTAAAATCTAGTTATATAATAGGCAAAAGGGCTAAAAATGCCCTTAAACCTTTGGCCCAATATTTTTAACCAGGTCCCTGAAGTTAAAAAAGTTAATTCAATTAAACCATTACTCAAACTCTCGTTAACTCTCTCTAAACTCTATTATTTTTTCACGTGGAACCCATTTGAAAAATGTAACTGTTGCTATCAATTAACCCATATTTCCACTATATCATGCATGATTTTTAACGTCCAGTTAATTTAATTTATATGGAATTAGGGTCAATTGATAGCAAAGGTTGCATTTTTTTAAATGGATCCGGCATAATAAAGTAACAGAGTTTGAAAAAAGTTAAGGGGAGTTTGGATAAGGATTTATTTGAACTAATTTTTTTGACTTCAGGGACCTGGTTACACTGAGTCAAAGATGAGGGGCTTCAAAAACTCTGGGCCAATAGTTTAAGGGCTTTTTTAGCCCCTTTGCCTATATAATATTCTCTCAAATGAGTTACCATCATGTTAATTATTAAAAAAATTTAAACAAATTTTATATTTATTTAAAAAATATACTTACTTTATTCTTGATAAAAAAAATAAAAATACATGTTATCTTAATTTCCTACAAAAATAAAGTGATTGAATGAGTGTTAAATCACTTAAAATACACATTAACTTCATGATAGATTATAAAAAATTAATCATATTAGTTGAGAGTGTATTAAAGTGTAATGATTATATATACCGCATGGTACTTATTTGTGAGCAAAAAAAACCCAGAAGGTACTTAAGTGAAAAGTGATGAAACCATATAGTACTTATTATTACTTTCCCCTTTGTTTTATTGCGGCAAAAGGCAGATGGTTTACAGTATTGAGTTGATTTTACTTTAGATGATGATTGTAATTGTAATTAGGGGTGAGCATGATTCGGGGAAATCCAGAGATTAGGAAATCTCCGGAGCCGAACCGAAAGTCTGGAATTTTAAAAATTAAATCTCCGAAATCATACCAAATTATAAAATCTTCGTCTTGTTTTGTACGAAATTTCAGGTCCAGCTCGGTTTCAAGATTTAGTACTTTCAGATCAGTTCAAAACGGTAAGATATGATTCAGAGATTTTAATATTTTAACAAATAAAATAAAGTAAAATCATAATACATTACTGTCTTCTTTTGATATTTACCGTTAATTATTAATCAAAATAACAAATATAAATATCTTCTAATAATTTAGATATAATAACTCATATTATTTACAAAGTGATTTTAAAACATTATAATAATTTTAGTCAATAGGTTTTAAAAATTAAAAATTTAAGAATTTATAAATAAATAATTTCAACATATGAATATATTGTAATAAAACCTTGTGTCATGACAATTAAATTCTAAGTTTAAGAATTAAAAAAATTATTATAAAATAACATATATACACACGCACACACTTATATTGAAAAAACACCTTTTAAATCGGTTCTAGTTTCGGTTATTCGATTCGGTACAATTCGGAATGGTTCGGTACGGTTTTAGGTATGGGTATTTAGAAAATCTCGAGACCCATACCAATTAATTTTTCGGGATGGTTTGGTTCGTATAAAGTCAATAGGTCAACGAATATTTTCAGTTCTAAATATAATCGATTCAGATTTTCTATACGGTTCAGAAATCACCAGGATGAATGGTCGTCCTTAATTGTAATTAATAGAGTAAGGCACATTGGAAATTTGTAGCAGGTAAAACGTCACGTTTTTACACCCTCCGTTCCATTTTTACAATTTTGTGGAAAAAAACACCACACTATTCATGTGCTGCCTGCAGCTGCGGGCTGGATTCATAATCTCGCGCACTCACATCTTCTTTAATTGGGTAGCTGATATACGTTACTAGCACTTCTATGGATTCTTGGTACTCATTGTAAATATTCACAAAACAAAAATAAGGTTATGATTAAACTGAAAAAACCGAATTAAAATAATTTATCTTACAATTTAGTCTGGTTTTGGTTCACTCCTAAAAATTTCGGTGAAAACTGAATTATATCGATACATATACTGTTGAAGAAATTCATAATTAGTGCTACAATTAAAGGAATGATATTCTAGGATCTTTAGTTATATTAGTGGATATATTTTTATAGTTTACCCTGTATGGGAAATCTTCATTTGTACAGATATAGAAGATCTTAATTTGTACAGATATAGAAGTTTATTTCTAGGAGTCTTAGATATATATATATATATATGTTTGAAGTCAATGAGAATGGCAGACATCTTTTTGATCCCAATATTTCTGTTTTCTTCATGGTATCAGAGCTATGGCTCCTAAAGATGAAGGGATTTTTGGTTCTGTTAAGAAAACTTCCAGTCCTTACACTCTGAGCCCCAACGACAATCCAGGCAACATAAATACTCAGGTGCAGTTGAAGGGAGAAAATTATGAAGAGTGGGCACGAGTAGTGCGGACTGCTTTGAGGGCCAAAAAGATGTATGGTTTCATTGATGGAACCGTGAAACAACTGGCAGATGATTCACCAAAAATTGAAGATTGGTGGACAGTCAATTCCATGCTTGTTTCATGGGTATTTAACACCATTGAATCCTCTTTACATTCAACTATTTCTCTTGTGGAGAATGTAAGAGATCTATGGGAGGAAAAAAGGTAGCGCTTCTCCATTAGGAATGGACCGAGAGTGTAGCAATTGAGGTCAGATTTGATGAACTGTAAGCTGGATGGACAGACCATAATCAATTACTATGGACAGCTTAAAACCATATGGGATGAACTTAATAATCATGACAAAATACCATTATGTAGTTGTGGTGGATGCAGATGCAATCTCACTGCTGAGCTGGAAAAGAAAATGAAGGAAGAAAGAGTTCATCAATTTTTGATAGGCTTGGATGAAGAACACTATGGTACTGCGCACTCTAATATCTTGAGTACAAAGCCATTACCCAATCTGAATAGGGTCTATGCAATGGTTGTTCAACAAGAATGAGTAAGGACAATGTCACGAACAAGGGAAGAGAAAGGCAACCCCATGAGCTTTGCAGTTCAGGCTAGCGGACGAAATTCAGGGGGGGTAAAACTGCGGTTTGGTGCATTGTAACTGTGAGGGACATGACTCAGGTACCTGCTTTCAGTTGATAGGGTATCCAGATTGGTGGGGAAATATACCTCGCTCTAGTGCTACAGGACGAGGAAGTGGGCGTAAGAGCAATGGTGGTGGAGGACATGACAAGGGTGGTGTAGCATGAGCAAATGTCACTCAGACATTTGCAACAGAGAGTGGTCACGGAGGCGTCACAGATTTTGATAGGAAAGGGCTTAGTGGTTTGAACGATGAACAATGGAGCACTTTACTGGGAATTTTGAGTTCAAAGAAGACTGTATCTAATGACAGGTTGACTGGTAAGCAAGGAATTTTATCTTGGATAATAGATTCAGGGCTTCTCATCATATGACTGGCTTAAGGGCTTGTCTGAGAGATTTGTCTGACATTGTCCCATGTTCAGTTGGATTTCCAAATGGTGAAGCAACTGTAGCAATAAAAGAAGGAACGGTGCATCTTGGAGGAGGATTGAAGTTGCAACTTCTTTTTATGCCTAATTTAAAATACAATTTGATTTCTATTTCACTACTTCTTAATGACTCAAATCAGGTGCTACAAATTACTAATAAAATATGTGCTATACAGGACTGAAATACGAGGAGGCTGATTGGAGCGGGTGAACAACGTGAGGGGCTGTATTTTCTTAAGGAGGTGATTTCAGTAAATGCTTGTAAAGCTTCTAGAGTTGTAGACTTCGATCTTTGGTATAGGAGAATGGGTCACCCGTCAAATAAGGTACTAGAGCTGATTTCTGCAGTAAATAAATCTAGTTGTGATTTTTGTTTTAGAGCAAAATAGACTAGAGAGATGTTTTATTCTAGTGACAATAAAGCTAAAGATTATTTCGATTTAATGCATTGCGATTTATGGGGACCTTATAGAGTTTTAGCTTCTTGTGGAGCTAATTTTTTTTTACTATTGTCGATGATTGTTCTCGGGCTGTGTGGATTTATTTGCTGAAAGGAAAACATGAAGTTGCTTGTGTTCTTAAGTTTTAGATTAGAAGTTGCTTGTGTTCATTGCTATGATTAAAAGACAGTTTGGGAAGGATATGAAAATTATTAGGAGTGATAATGGCAACGAATTTGTGTGTCTAAGAGAATATTTTGACGAGCATGGCATATTGCACCAAACTTCTTGTGTAAGAACTCCTCAACAGAATGGATGTGTCGAGAGAAAACATTGTCACATACTTAATATGGAGAGAGCTTTGATGTTTCAGGCAAACTTGTCAATTGATTTTTGGGGTGAATGCATTCTTACCGCTAGATACTTAATCAATCGAACACCATCTATAATTTTGAAGGGAAAAACTCCTTATGAAATTCTCTTTAGACAGCCCCCTTCGCATAATCACATTAGGACTTTTGGGTGTCTATATTATGTGCATAAACAGCTTAGAGATAAGGATAAATTTGCCAGTAGAAGTCGTAGGTGTGTTTTTATGGGGTACTCTTTTGACAAGAAAGGTTGGAAAATATATGATTTAGAAACTTCCAAGTATCTAGTCTCAAGGGATGCAGTGTTTGTAGAAATAAATTTTCCATGTGCTACATAAGTTCTTGCAGGTGATAATTCCACTAGAATTATAGATGGGTCTTATGTGCATAAGGATTGGGAAACTATCGAAGAAGAGTAGGAGGTATTGGACATAGAGAAACCTCTTGAAGACAGTCTTACTACTGAGGAAAATTCTGGAGACATAGCTGTCAAAAATGGGGAAGAAAATTCAGAAGGAGAGGGTGTGCTTGTAGAACACCAACTGGGTCGAGGACATAGGATTAAACAGTCATCCACTCGTCTGAAGGATTATGTGATAAATAATGTGAGATTCAGCCCCTCGTAGAGTTCATCTCTACAATCGTCTTCCTCTGGTATGTCTTATCCCATAGCCAATTTTGTCAATTATGATAAGTTTTCTTCGCAGCATCGGTCCTTCTTGGCAAGCATCACTGTAGGTTCAGAACCAGCTTCTTATAATGAGGCATTGAGCGACGAACGATGACGAGAAGCTATGAGAAAAGAAATTCAAGCTTTAAAAGAGAATGGGACTCGAACGGTGGAAGACTTTCCCCTTGGGAAGAAGGCTATTGGCAGTAAGTGGGTGTACAAAATAAAAAAAAAATACAGATGGAAGCATTGAATGATACAAGGCTCGATTGGTAATTCTTGGCAATAATCAAAAAGAGGGTATCGACTACCATGAAACTTTTGCTCCCACCGCAAAGATGGCCATTATACGTACTGTTCTCGAGGTGGCTGTTACAAAGAACTGGGAATTGCATTAAATGGATGTGTAGAATGCTTTCTTGCAAGGAGATTTGAATGAGGAAGTTTACATGAAAATGCCACCGGGTTTTGCCTTTGAAAGTTCTGGGAAAGTGTGTAGACTTCGTAGGTCTTTGTATGGTTTACGCCAAGCACCATGTTGTTGGTTTGCTAAGCTAGCAGATTCTTTAAAGGGGTATGGTTTTCACCAATCTTGCTCAGACAATTCATTATTTGCTTTCCACAAACGGCACGTGCAAATACATGTTCTTGTCTATGTAGATGATCTCATTATTTTAGGTAATGATGTCAAGGCTGTGCAGCAATTCAAGGAATATTTGAGCAGCTGTTTTCATATGAAGGACTTGGGATGGTTGAAATATTTTTTGAGCATAGAGGTGGCGAGAAATGTTGCAGGGATTTTTCTTTGTCAATGAAAGTATGCCTTGGATATCGTCTCTGAGGTCGGTTTGCTGGGATCTAGGCCAGCGAAAACACCATTTGAGCAGAATCATAAACTTACTCTTGTAGAAGGGGAGGATGCTCATGACCCCACTCAATATCATCGGCTGGTAGGAAGACTAATCTATTTAACTATTACACGACCTGAATTGAGTTACTGTGTGCATATTCTTGCTCAATTTATGCAGCAACCAAAGAAGGCTCAATGGGAAGTTGCATTGTGAGTAGTATGATATTTGAAGGGTAATCCTGGACAGGGAATTCTTTTGCAAGCAAATTTTGATCTCAATTTGTATGCTTATTGTGACTCCGATTGGGCGAGTTATCCCTTGACAAGACGCTCCTTGACAAGTTATTTTATTTGTTTAGGCAAATCTCCTATTTCATGGAAAACCAAGAAACAGCAGATAGTTTCTCGCTCCTCTGCCGAAGCAAAATATCGGTCAATG
Organism: Bocquillonia castaneifolia; assembly: GCA_948193215.1. Lineage (NCBI taxonomy): Eukaryota > Viridiplantae > Streptophyta > Magnoliopsida > Malpighiales > Euphorbiaceae > Bocquillonia > Bocquillonia castaneifolia. The sequence continues at coordinate 7,022 of CANYLF010684578.1, forward strand.
ACTACTGTAGCTTGTGAACCTAAATGGTTGAAGGGTTTGATGCTATTTCTTGGTGTCGATCATTCTGGTTCCATGCGTTTGTACTGTGACAGTCAATCCGCTTTACATATTGCAGCAAATCCTATATATCATCAGTGTACGAAACACATCGAAGTTGATTGCCATTTTATTCGTAAGGAGATACAAAACGGGAATATTGAAATAGCTCATTTGCGTTCTTCTCTCCAACTTGCTGATATTTTCACTAAAGCTTTGGGCACTGATCAATTTCAGTTTCTTCTTAGCAAGTTGGGCATTTCGAATCTTCATGCTCCAACTTGAAGGGGGTGTTAAGGAAATTCATAATCAGTGCAGCAATTAAAGGAATGATATTCTAGGATCTTTAGCTATATTAGTTGCTGTATTTTTGGTAGTTTACCCTGTGTGGGAAATCTTCATTTATACATATATAAAAGATCTTAATTTGTACAGATATAGAAGTTTATTTCTAGGAGTCTTGGATCTGTATATATATGTTTGAAGTCAATGAGAATGGCAAACATCTTTTTGATCCCAATATTTCTGTTTTCTTCATACCATGTATATTATTATAGGTTCTCCACTTGTGAGGCAATGGTGAAGCCCCACGAATTTGCCTTGAGTTCTCATTAGACGAAAATAAGCGCTTTTAACTACTATAGGACACTCAATATGATGAAACATGTTAACAAACAATGCATATATATAAACCGATTGGGTAAGTTGAATCAAACCAATATCATATAATTAATTCAGTTCAATTTCATACATGTAAAAAAATCGATCGATTTGTTAGTGAGTATCGATTCAGTATGTAATCTATATATGTATAAAACATATATAAATAAATAATTATAATAATACCACCAATCAAATAATAATTATTATAATCAAATCTTAAGGAGACAAAAACAATTAATAGAAAAATGTATAATTGAATCAATGTCAGAGTTTGATTCTATTTCTTTATGATAAATTTATTCCCCACCGGTGCTTAGGGTTTAGCAATAATTGTCTCTCATGATACAATGATTTGTTCTTATAATAGTAGCACTCCAATTAAGAAGAATGGCGAATTAAAATAATGTTAACCCTCTCAAATGTATGATTCAATAAACTAATATAAAAAAAAAAATTTTCGTTATTTAAAAATTGTTATAGAATTTATAATTATATAGAGAAATCATTAAAAAAATGACTTAGGTCAAGAGTTATGACTCTTAAATATTAATACCGATTTTTATTCAATTAATAAAATAAAATAAATAATTTTTCAACATAGTAAATGGTACTGAATCGATGATCACCCTTAAATAAGTAAGACAACCCATGTTTTCTAAACAACTTTCATTTAAATTTTTTTATTTTTTAACATATATAAAACATCATTAGGGTGAGTAATAATATTTCATAGATTTAGACTAGTATAGATTCACGCAAACACTGACATAATAACTTGAAAGAGGAAGGAAAATTCCAAATAAAAATTACAATATGTAAAGATAAATGAGGCAGAAATCCAAAGATAGCTCTATTCACCAATAAATAATATATATGCAGAGCAATGGGTATTTAAAAGGAAATTGAATAATCATGTAATCTGTATCAAAGTCCTCTTATTGTTAATAAATTCGGTGGCTTCACTTTTGCACACCTGAGAAAAGGAATGAACTTCCTATCATTAAATCATTGCAGTGTTGGTACTCTAAGCTAAGAATTGAGAAACTTACTAGTGAAAGTTGATACATACGATAAAGTTATTCTGGTTTTAAGGATAAATCTCGGGTTCAAATCTCGCATTTATTAAAAGAGGGCAAAGGACTCAAATGAGTCACAACTGAATACCAACTTCTTTGCATTAAATTAGTGTACGTCAAAGAATATGAGATACCACTCTAAATAATGCCTCATAAAAAAAAGAATCGAGAAACTTGAAAATCAATCTTTCATTTAGGAATAAAAGACTTCCTATAAAGAAAAACAAAAAGATCTCACTTCAGAGAATAAGAAGGAATTTTGTGACATTAAGTCATTTATTCACAAAACTAATTAAGTTAAAAGAAAACAAAAGTATAAGAAGTTTAGGGACCTATTCCAATCAAGAACGGCCGAAAATTGGCCTAAGGTGTGCTGGTTTTAGGGAGCACCAAGAGAATGTTTGAGAGTATTGGTAGAGGGTTAATTCAATTATCACTCTCATTTAAATTTCATGCACATAAATAAGGGCTAATTATTATATCATTTATAATGTGGGAAAATAGATTTTAAATTATCATTTACTTCACTCTTTATTCATTATAATAGGTGTAATTTATACATTAACATTGTTAGTAAGAGTATATATGGAAAAGCAGTATTAATACTTTATTAGCATTTATAAATGATGAATAATTTGAAATGAAAATAAAACCTAAAATTACACTTATTTAGAAACAATGAAAGTATATAACTTATGTGTTGTTTTTATTTTATTTGTTTTGGATCTGAATAAATTGAACTTTAATGGATTTTGGGTACTAAATTATATTTAAAAACAATTTATCATATAGTTCATAATTATTATTTTCAAATTACTTGATTTTATATCTTTTCCACAATTTTACTTTACTTAAGATGAATCAACAAGATAAATAAAAAAAAGCCCTCACAGTCTCTTTATCTAATTTTTCTAAAAAAATATTTTTTTTTCTTTTTTTCTTTTCTTTATCCATAGTCATTGTGAATTCTTTCGGTGACATAAAACTATCTTATTTTTATTTTCAGTTTGACTTTCATTTGTTACAGTAAATTGGATATTTATATCAATTAGTATGGCCTATCTTTGAAAGTTATGTTTTTTCCTCTTTATAAGAGTTTTTCTTCTCTTATTTATTAAAGTGTTTATTCTTGCTTAAAACATAACTATCACATCTCCAGTAGAAAAAATTAGTAACTTCCTTTTCATATAATCATCTTAATTAATTAGAGATATTTTAGTAATTTAAAAGATAATTAATGTTTAATAAACAGACCATCACTTTAATAGTTTAAAGATGAAAGAAATATTATTTTAAAATGTTTAAAAACATTCTATGTCTTACTATTTTTCAGAAAAACAAGAATAGCAAAATAAATTAAACAGTTGACTTCTGATTTTAATTTAAATAAGAAAATCAGTGAAACTTGGGTAATTTTCATTCACAGTCCTTCAATTTTCTTCTCTCTCCCATCATTGTCCCCAAACTTTAATTTGTAACTAAAAAATTCCTCAACTTTGATATTATAACACAAAAATCCTGGCCATTAGTGTCTAAGCCTTCTAAAAAAATTCATTTTAGTGAATTTTGATATAAAAAGTTACATGTAAATCAAGAAAAATCAAATCTAATTTATAAAAAAATAAGAAAAATTTTTTGATCATGAAATTATTTTTATTCTATTTTTTAGTTTAGTAAGTTTGAAAAATTCATGAAAAACACAAAATATGTTCAAATGTTCCCAATTTTGGTGAAATGGCATGATAAAATATGCTCAATTTATTGGAATATAAGATGATAAAATTTAGTTAACAATAGTGGATTTACACTAAAAATATGGACTTTTATGTTATAAAATTAAAGTTGAGGAATTTTTTATTTACAAATTAAAGTTTGATGATGATAGTATTAGTGGAAGAGAGAAGAAAGTTACAAAACTGTGACTGAAAATTACCTGTGAAAACTTGAACTGAATTTTATAGGATCCAATGGTGGACCAAGTTCGCACAGTATGACTAGTCCTCAACCCGTGAGGCCATGACCCTATAATTTTCTTCACCTCGTTGATTTGCAAATCCTGATCACGTGACCCGGAAATTGAGGTGACCTGAATCTAAATAGGTATAAGGGGGTAAAAACGAGTTCAACCGAACCTGATTTCAACATGTCATTGCTCAAATTCGATTCAGTTATTTTGTGTTATTAATCAAGTTTGACTCAATTTCGGATTTTATTTTATTTTTCATATTCAAATTCTACTCATAAAATATATTTCAAACTCTAGTTCTTCTTGTTTATAATATAAATTAAAGATATTTATTCATTATTTAATTCAAAACATGATTTTTCTATCTTTATCTTCTAATTTAATTTATAAATATAAAATATGAATAGATAAAATTTATTTCTAAAAAAATATGTAGATAAAAAAAATACAGATTTTTATGTATAAAATTTTAATAAATCTAAAAGCTTATGAAGCGAATATGAATGAGTTAAGAAATGAACCAAATTCAAATCCAACTCGATCAGGTAAGAATCGTTTTACAGCCCCAAAGGGTAACAAACTAATTTGCCCTTAGCGGGAGTATTATTTTATAATAAGAATTAAGAAGCAACATTCATTCCAGTGGTAAACTATAAGAAAATTGGTTGTTTGGAACTGTAAGAAAATTTGATGAGAAATAAAAAAGATAAAATAGGAAGTAGGGTGGAACTAGAAATAGAAAGTTAGAAAATCCAAATTAAAATATGCGAAGATCTATAGGATCATATTGATAGAGTAGTAGATATTGGGCTAGAATTAGGCCCAATACTATATAACAGAAAAATGACATCTTTCTAGAATATCAATGAAATGGAGGACCAAGGGGACATTTGTAAGAAATCTAGCAGGTGCTTCCAAAACCTTAGATTCTTTGAACATATTATATAAAGAATAGTACAAGGATATATGAGGTAATTCTATTCTTCTAAAATCCTAAACCCTTTTATTATCTATTCTCTTTGTACTATTCACTAACTTAAGCATCGGTGTACGAACGGGATCCCCCAGTCCCAACGTATTCTAATTTGTTATTTGTGTTACAGAGAGCCGCAGGACAGCAGTTGAGACACGCCAATCAGGCTTAGAGACCCAAAAAAAGAGAGTAGATACCTACATGGATGACCCAAATCCATTAGTTGGTGCGGAGAATATAGACAATAACACTGTCACCGAGATACCGGTGGGTACGACCGTAAAAATTCCTCAAGGACCTCTTGCCAGAAATGGCGGAATACCATTTTTTGATTGGACACCAACAGGTCCTTCGACCACAGTAACTTACCAGCATCCCCATACCTCTAATCACAGAGTCATAGCCAGATTCTTGACACCCTCTCAA
>CANYLF010684620.1:0-10962 GCA_948193215.1 Bocquillonia castaneifolia
GCCCTTTCTGCCAACTTTCTCAAGCTTTGGGTGGCTTGTGCAATCTGTTCTTTCTTCAGATGCCATTCACTTTGCAGTGCTACATATTTATCTATGTTATGCTTCAGCTGCATATTCAACTCTTCTCGTTCCTTTTGTAACTTTTCACAAGTCAACTTCATCTGCTGAGCCTCTCTTCTATGTTCGAGGACAAACTCTTCTAAAACTCTTATCTTATCCTGCTGCTTTGTATTCTCCGAAGTTAGAATTTGGACAGCGTGATCAGTCAAACTCTTTGCCCTTTTGCAATGATACGGTTCTTCATTTAGCTTCCCTACTTCCATCCTCAACATTCGATTGACCTGTTGAAGGTTTTCTGATTCTGTCATTATTTGCTTTCCCTTTTGTATAGACCGCTCAGCAACTTCTTTTCCAAATTCAGTGGTTGGAGGAACAAAACCTTTTCCCCTGATTTCATGCCACATTGGATATCTTGGGGTCACTCCAGTACTTACTTCCCCACTCTTGATTATTTTTAACTTCTTCCAAGCCGCCACAAATTCTCTAATCCTTTTTCCATATTCTACGTTTTCATATGAAAAACTTGAAGATGCAAGCCCTGCTGTTTGTGGGATAAATTGTAGATTCTCAAATTGCCTCCTGAACATGTTAGGAGCATATGCTGTTCCTCCCCAAGTGCCCAAAAATGGTACCCAAGCAAAATTCCCACATGCATATACCACTGGCTGATTATGAAACTTTGGGCATAACCATTCTATGTCTTTTTCTGACAACTGCTTAAAAAATTTTAGCCATCTTTTCTTTGGAGGGGATCTTAGTGGCCAAGTCTGATTAGTGAATTCAAATACATATCGGGTGTGAGTAGTGAAACAACTCCTGTATTTAGGCCTGCTGAAACCGAATTCTCCTAGAAATTTCAAATGATTGAATGCCCGTATTGCCAATAGCGGTGCACATCCTTTGAAAATCGGAGTTTCCCCCTTTCTGCAATTAGTTAGGGCCCTGAAAGTTTCTGCCATAATGGGCATCACAGGGTCGATTCCATTTGTAATTTCCTTGAATAATATTACCACTTTCTCATTAATCACATTCGGTTCATTTGGGAAAATTATCAAGCCATACACTAATAGAGCAAACATAGCATATGTGACTGTCGGGTCTGTCGTTGTCACCATATGGTTTAAAACAGCGCCTACTTTGATGCTTCCCCCTTCAGGCACTTTCCAATGTAATAATTTCTTTGCAGGAACCTTCAATAGTTTGGAAAGGCTTCTTCGGGCCAATGTTCCTTCAACATGCACATATATCTTGGATGAATCATCAGTGCCTAACAACAGTCTGTACTCCTCAATGGTAGGGCTCAAATCAAACTCACCAAAGGTAAAGCAGTTGTAGGAAGGATCCCAAAAATAAAGCATTGCAGATAAAAAGGAATTCATTGGGGGAACACAGGCTAAATGTATTATTCCTCCATACAAGTTTTGACAATCAACTCTTTCTTTTACAGAAAAACTATCCCATATTTTTATCAGTAGTGATGAACTCTCTCCTTGATCAAAAATAACATTACTGATCCATGGTAACTTGCCCTCTTGTCTTGGAAATAGAGCATCTCCTTCTGGTTGTTGCAGTACTTCGGATCTAAGTCTTACTTCTTCTTCTGGCTCAAACATCCGTAGATCTTGTGTAGACATTGAGAAGGTAGGGGATATGTCAAATACCTGTATTTTAATATAATAGCATTTTATAAACAAAAACATGTTAGAAAATATTATTCATGTAATGCCCCTATTTTTTTAAAAAAAAATGCTAATGTCGTGATGTCATGAAATGCAACATTCCGTAAATTACGAACAGTTTTCGAGAGTCTGCCATAATGATCATCCCTTTTTACATTAATAATTACCATACTATTTACAAACTAATATGGCACTATATAGAAAAAATGATGGCACTTATAAAAACAAACAAAAACATCATCCGAAAATTTAAGCGAAGAGGATTCAATATCTATCTTTATAATTAGATGATATTGCTTTCCACTTCGCTCTTACAACTATTACAAAAATATTAATGTGCCATCATCATCTTATCCTATCTTAAAAATGCCATCAACTTCTAATTACATAAAAACAAACTAACCCCTATCCCATCAAAGGAGTGAGGATAATGTGACCATTCTGATCCTGAGTGAATATGATTACCTGTCTGTAGTACATCCTGGCAATCCACTGGTACATGTTGACAGTTGCAAAAGGCAGATTAGGGACTTGCCAAAAAAAAAAAGATTAACAAAAAACATTAAGAAAAAACTAAAGAAATAGTATCAATAATTATTGTTTCTAAAAGATCATTTCTGTTCATTTAAAAACTCACCTTTTCAAAAATTTTTTGATCTTTTCAAAGATCTAAGCATATAACAACTTAGATCTATCATTTAAAAGATCATCGAGCAAAAAAAAAAAAACCAATCTTTCACATCTTTTCTATTCTGTTTAGTCACAAAAGAGAACACAAACTGAAATAAACAATTAAGACACCACTAGAATAAAGATAATATGAGAACGAAGAAGGCAACAGCATGTTTAAGTTAGATAACCAAAGGTGAAACTAGGGTTTTTGGGAAGAGAAAGCGAAGAGATGAGAGCAGATGAGAAAGATGAGAGGCAAGACAGAGGAGAGGTGAGGGGCGGCTGGAGAGAATGAGGGAGTGTGAGTGAATTAAGGTTAGGGGAGGGAGGAGTGTGTGAGAGAATTAGGGTTAGGCTTAGGAAATATATATATATATATATATATATATATATATATATATATATATAGAGAGAGAGAGAGAGAGAGAGAGAGTTTGATTTTTGATCGGTTTTAGTTTTTCAACCCCTCAAACCGAACCGAAAACCTATTATTTACCTCTCCTCCAACCGAAACCGACCAAATAACCGAACCAACAAAATCAATCAGTGAAAATCGGCTCAGTTTGGTTCGGTTTATTGATTTTTTTGATTTATGCATAGCCCTACTCTCACATGTAAGGATTTCACAAATCAATAAAAGTGGAGAATTTATGAGAGGGGTCTATGATGAACTTAATCAAGATTAGAATTTCTCAAATAAAACAATAATTTTAAGGTTAGCAATGAGGAAAATAATAATATTAAGGTGGGCAATGGTATATAAATTCCTAAAGAAACAATGAATAATTACATAATGATTAATAATATTATTCAGAATTTTTTTTAAGGTAGGCAACTACCTACCATATAAGTAAGCTACGTCCGCCAGTGTATGGATATATATTAATATTAATAATATTAGTTATTATTATTATCTACAGGTATATGATTCAAAATAAATCTCTTGTTGATATCTTATCTTATCTTATTCATATTTATTAATAATATTATTAATCAATAGAATGAATTCTATTGGCAGAAACTGTAACACCCATTTTTATAACTATCATAAATTCCTAACGGTATGAACAAAATTGTAGTTTTTGAATTATTTTAGCCAATTTATGCACTCTTTCTTCAATCTAACTTTATATTCAATCATAATATACTTAGATAGACCTTAAAAATTAATTTAGAAAAATTATAGAAGTCAAATACAAAAAAGTTACTATTAGAACAATAACTATGCAAAAACAATATCGAAATTCACATTTGAAAACTTAGGTATTTTCATCACCTAAACGAATTAGTTTTTGTCTGAATTTTGTATTGTTTTTAGGGGAATTATTAAGGTATCAAATTGTTAAAAATTTAGAGGAAAAACTATTGATTAACTATCTTCAAGTTGCGCCACAAATTGAGGTAAAAACAGTCCCAAAATTTAAGACAGTACAATAAATGTGTTAGGTAGTAGTTTAACTCTAGCTCCTCATCATTTAAACTACAAACATATATTCACATTCTCATACAAAAATCATATATACACTAGACTTACATATATTCAATTTAAATTCTAACTTAGCTAATATAAATTAAACACACATATTCAATCCATAAGGTAAATTGAAAACCAACCTTAAACATATTTATGATTATCAAGTTAACCTTACATATCATATACTAGGTTATTAACCACATCACACATACTTTATAATCATATTTTGCATCCCTACAATGCCCCGTGCAATATGTATTCTCCTCCGGCCACCTGAAATGCTTGATGATGCAAAATGCAGGAGTTGCACGGTTTTGACTACTAACTAGCAAATTGTCCTAAAAAATATGCCAAGGGGTGAGTTGGCTACTCAATAAGCATCCAGCAAATCAAATAACAAACACCTTAAGTAGAAATCATCCAAGCTCTCATCAAAATTTATACATATATAAACTAGCACTTTACACATTACAAAATATCAAAGCAACCATCTATACAAAAATTACCAAACATACACAATTCAATCACAAGATTGAGCGGATGACTCATCTTCACCAAATCCTCACCAAATCATTTTTCTCATTCTTTCACAATTATGAATAGGTGGCCACCGACGAGACTATCCCACCGGCTCAGTCTCACCATCTCTCGACAGGCAGCTATCCCACCGGCTCAGCTTACCCGAATCACACACCCAATTTTTCCCCGAGTCAATCCAAACCCATTTCAACATGGCTCAACAACAATACTTATTTCCAGCATAACACAACTTATCAAAGCTTACCAAATCAGTATAAATTCACATATCCAAATAGCCATTCAAAACTACAACACATATTTATGTTAAACATAACTTCAAAACCATATCAATCAACACATACAACTCACATTCAAGTTGGAATTTTTTCACTCAACACACTTATCATTTAATAAGCTAAATACTTACCAAATTACAAGCAAATTCAAGTGTTTGAGTTACCCCTTTCCTCACCAATAATTCCTTTGCCTTTGGGGTCACCTAAACAATAAAATTCAATAACATACACACACTTAAAATCATACGTAACACATAATCATCAAAACAGAATTATTTCCCCCAATTCCTAAATTGCCATAGGTTTATTAATTAATTCAAAATAGAATTTAATACACAAACATACACATATGTTTATTAATCATTAATCTGCCTACAATATCCAAATTCACAAAATGGACACCTATACATGATTTAATATGATGCATTAGATGAATGATACATAACAACATGCATGTACATGTAGACAGCTTACATGTACTGACTTTAAAAATTCACCAAAAATTATATACACTTGATAAAATTTTGATATTTTATAGGGTTATACTTCCATCAAATTAGAAACCGTAGCAACAAGATTCACCTCAAAATCATCTGTGTAAAAAAAGTTATGATTTTTCTAATACAGCTACTTCTAATCCCATCAAAACCCAACCAAATGGATGAATTATCTTCTGAAATTTTACAGGGATGTAGAGGACCTCTAATGTAACACCTGAAAATATTAAAAATTATAGTTAAAAATAAACTTGATTAAATTCTTTATTTTATTTTAAAACAAATTTTTTTAAAAAAAATAATGTACAACGATCGTTGTTAAGATCACAACGATCGTTGTGAAAATGCACCAAAACCATCCAAAGAAACAAAGAATCCCACGAACGAAACTCTCATTAACAACGAACTCGTTGTTAATCAACAACGATCATTGTGAACAGTACAATGATCGTTGTTAAGGCTAAAATTACAAAACGGAAATTTTGACCAAAATTCACAGTTTTAAAACAAGATTTTCAACTCCTCACTTTAAGAACAGACTCCAACAAGCTCAAAATTAACATAAACCTAAAACAAGCTTTTCAATATACTAAGAACAAAATCAAACATATCAAAAGAAGTATTAAACATCTTTTATATCATATAATTATATCAAAGTAATTATATACATGACATCCTTCAATTTCTACAACCATGTATACATACCAACCCCTAAACTATAAACATTCTCAACATCCACTCAAAATGCATAAAAATGCTTATGAGAATCCACTGGCCGACCTTAAACAGTTCTACTGCTTTATGCACGTGGATTTCCAAATCAACAAGCTTTCAACAACCTGAAAAATAATGCCAAGGGGTTAGCTGGCGACTCAATAAATAAATAAATGCTAATACTAACCTGACACACAAGAACTTCCAATTCTACATAACACAAATCCAATTTCAATTACACACAAACATAAAAGGTTATATAGCCTATCAATCCAATTTAATCATTCACCACCTCTTCAATCACAAACCACAATTCACGTATCAAAATTACAATCACTAATAACAATCATCCTTGATAATTAGATAAATCATCTAAATGAATGGTTTAAGGAGTGGTAACCCTATCAAACATTCAATTCACATCTTTTTCTCATTTTCAAATCTTTCTCATCGGTGCACCATTCTCAAATCAATCATTTTCCCCTCTTCACTTTTCTAGGGTTTAACATCATTCATTCCAATTCCCTTTTTCTCTTTTCTTGGAGTTTATCACAATTTACAATCTCAATCTTAACAATTGAGGTTACCAAATTCTAACCACACACTTAGACAATTGAGCTCATTACCAAGCCAAAGATAACCAATCAATCTAACAAACACTCAAACAATCAAATAATCAATCCATCATAATTAATCACTCCAACTTTCACATTCAAAGTCATCTCATTCCAATCCTTTCCTCCACAATTCCATCATAACTATCCATTTTCTAATATAACCATTACAAGCCACATTCATTCATAATTAATTTCACTATCAATCAATCAATTCACACTATTTAATCATAACAACAATTCCATTTAACCAATCATTAAATATCACCATAGAAATTAGTCAAATCAATCAAAATACATAAGTAAATCATATAATTAGTATTAATAGCTATTTACTTTCAAAATTAAACTTCTTTCCCTTTGTTTTGAGCTTGGGAAGAACTTCCAATCTTCCTATTTAAGTTCTCACCTCCTGACAACACAAAAATAAGCATACAACATATAAACACTCCATCCATAATCATAAAATACATATTTATTCAACATACTCTACCAAAGAAATTATAACCCCCTAGAAACACCCCTTTCAAACATAGAAAACTCATAACTTAACATTAAACACACCTCCTAACCAAAACCGTTACCATAACTTAATAATTAAACCAATTAAAAGAAAATAACTACAATTAATTAAAGAAAACTTAACAAAATAATAAGAAATCCCCTTAATCTTCCTCTTCCTCTTCTTATCTTCTCACTTTCTCTACACACTCTTTTATTTTGAGAATCTCTACACTTCCCACTAACTCTCTCTCCATAAGACATGCTTATCCCTCTTAAAAATTCATTTTGTTTTATTAATATTATTTAAAATATTCTTATTGGCTATTTAAAAGCTATCTTTGACTTTTAACCAAAAATTAAAGAAAATATCCAATTTCACCCCCAACAACAAATCTACTCCTTAAATCACCTCCAAACTAATATTATCAACATATATACCCCTCATACACATGATTATGCTTAAGGATGCATAAATAGCAAAAATTAATCACATAAATGATGCTAATCAATTACTAATGATGCTAATTAAATACTAATGCATGTAATTATGTTTGAGGATGTTACACTGCGAGTCCAAGTGTTTTACTGCTTGAATCACGTTCCATGGGTTCATTTTTTATTGCTTATAAAATTATGATAATATTTTTAATTATATATTTGATTTGTTTTAATTAGGATGATATTTTTGAACAAAATTGAAGGTATAAAATTCCTTTTGTTAAATTTGAAAAAATGAGATATAATTTTTTTAAAAAAAACTTAAAAACTTTTTGTCAAAGGAAAAATTTATCTATTTACAAAAGATTTTATTAAAATTAAGAATAAGTCAGAATGCACTTACCGATGTTAATAGGATAAAAGTCCACACTCAAACTCGTGAAACATAATGGTTTTACAATTTAACTACTGAGATTTTGTGTAAAACATGATTGTTTTAAACATGTTTAAGTGAATTATAGATCCACTTACAAACGGTATGATATTTGGTATGATATATCCAACATCTCATAAATGCTTTTGATTTAGCAAATCTTTTTACATAGACAAAATTTTGCCCCACAAAAATTTGGACACTATTCATTCAGATAATTTGTACAAACATCACACCACATGGAACAAAATCTCATTAATATTGAAATATGTTAGCATTTGGTTTTATGACTTTATCAACAAACTCTTTTGGCTTTATGGCTAAATTAACTGGACAAGTATTGACCGAAAAGAAAATTGAACAAGTTCCATTTTTAATTGCAAAAGAAAAGGAATTTTAATTAAAAATTTGGAGATATATCTTTATCTATAAATGCAGTTGTATAATTGCAGTGAAATACATTTACATAAAAAAATTAGTTTTTTTTTGTTTGTTTTTAAATAAAGTTTAAAATTTTGTATGTGTCTTAAACCTATTTTCCATTTTCTATGTGGTATTTGGCTATATGTGCTAATTCATGGCTATATCAATTCCTCCTTAGGAAGAATTAATATTTATAAATTATCAATCTATTTAAAAAAATTAAAAAGATATAACAAAGAATATAAGAATGTCAAAAACTATATATAAAAAAAAAAGAATAATGGCTAGTAATTAATTTACAGACTGAGCATTGCAAATTATTAAATTTCAGCTGCCAATTTAGTCAGAGAATTTATATATTATTCCCAACAGAGAATTTAAGCAGCAGAGAAGCAAGCAAGCAATGTACATAAATTTTCCTATATAATAAGCTAAAGATGCAATATTCTAAAAAAAAGTCAACAAAATAAGAGAATGAAAGTTGCTAAGAAAATAATAATATTTATTCAAAATCAATTATTGTGGACATAACCAGGTCAAACCCATATGAGATCTACCATAGCATTCTACAAATTAAAATTTTGGCCTTTCAATAATACAACTTGCTATTATACTATAATGTTTTTGCCCTACCATTAGGACAAATGCTTTTAACTCCACTTATAAAACATATTGATACCTGGCTTAGCCTTTTTGTTCCATAAATATAGAATTGTATTGGCTTTTCTTTTTGTGCATATCATTTCTTTCTTCTGATTTTTTTAGGCAGTGTTTTGTTTTTTCTGTGTGAGAGATAGTTCCAGTCACTTCCATTCTTTCACATTCTTTCCATAATTTTAAGTATTTGATAAAAAATATTGTAATTCAACTTGAGACTGACATATCTGATTTGAATTTTTCTCCTCTAGAATAATATTTAAAAAAATTACTCTAGAGTATTTTTTTTTTATGTGTTTGAGTATGGTTTCTATAATTTACATATAAAAATATAAAGGAATGAGATAATATTCTAAATTAGCTTTATATAATTTTAGTAACTTATATTTATATTTTTGAGGATCTTTAATGGCATACTTCACATATAAGTACATATAAAAAATTATTTGATAAATATTTACTAATAAAATTAATTTAGAGAGATAATAAAATAAGTATAAATTCACTAACAAGTTGGAATTAGTTTTGAAAGTAATTTACTTGAATACCTCAAACTAGTTGTATTATCTTCTTTTTTTTTTAAAAAAAACACTGGTATGTTATGCTTAGTCACTGAACCAAATTAAAGTAGCAAAAGTTAATACGATTATGGCATATTGGCTCTTGAATGTGAGTCTAATCTAGTGATTTCTCTCTCTTAATAGCACTCATTACACGGGAGCATGTGATTTTCTTTAGTCTCTGAAGGATAATAATAATAATAATAATAATAATAATAATAATAATAATAATAATAATAATAATAGTGTAAAATTAGCGTGTATTATTTGGCCAGATGATAAATATTGACGTGCTTATAAATTATAATAGCTGCCTTTCGTATGTTTATTTTAGTGTGTGGTTGTGCATTTTAAATTTTAATACTAGTAATTCAATTATAAAAAAAAATTAATTAGGCTCATATATTTTATAATCTTTTTGCCACATTTAGTGTGCGATAACATCAAGATTCAAGGCCATACATGTCAACATAGTGTTAGATCTAAAAGTACCTACCGCAGTATATAAAATTGACAAACGACCTATTGTATTTGGAATTACACCAAATCTTAAAACCTAAAATTGTTCATTAATTTTCTATAACAATTTATTGTTTACTAGAAAAGAAGAGTATACTTTTGGACATTAATTAAAGCAATTACATCTGGATGTATAGGGAGCTACAATTTTGATTTGTTTTATTTTAAAAACAATGGTGAAAAGTGTTGCAATTCTCTCAATCATTAATTATTGTTGTTGTTGCTCTATCATTATAATAGATAAAATTAAAATATTAGTACGATAGCTACATATATGTTCTCATTTTCTTAAAATGATGGGGATTGGAAAGTTTGGACATGAAACAAATTTATATTAAAAGTGGATTTTCTTTGATTTAGGATATTTCATAAAGAAAGAAATTCATTCTACCAAATTTAATTTACAAAAAATTGTTATAAGAAGAAATTTAGGCTCAATTAATTAATAAAGCAAAATAAAAGTGAATAATTATAAAAAAAAAAAAAACATTTAAGGAACACCACCAATGGCATTTTCTTCTTCTAATGGACTAATTATTACTTATCTTTAACTTTTGTAATACATTAGCTTATGACTCATTGCCTTATGATTTCCCTTTAAATGCTTTACCAATTGGAAATTTGTTGGATGTAATTAAAATAGGGAATAAAGCAAAGTGATACATTAAGCATTAAATTAAATTAAAACTTATAAAAGTGGTTGCAATCATTTTCTGTTTAAAGTTAAACTAACACTAAACCAACATGTTTTAGCTTGTTGCTCACGCTCATCTTGCAAGTAATCCCTAAGCAAAAAGGTTAATCATTTTGATTAAGAAACATTCAAGAACTACGTACATCTTCACTGCAGTTCATACATGCAAAGGAAGCTATAATTAAGTCTCTGAAAAAAGGGATGTAAAT
>CANYLF010684686.1:0-14433 GCA_948193215.1 Bocquillonia castaneifolia
TATATTATAAATATTACTTTTTAAGAATAATTTATAATAAAAGTATTTTAAATTAATATTTATAAAATAAAAAATCAGGCTTGATAAAAGCTCGATTAGGCTCGTGAACACTATATGAACAAAGTGGTGTTCGGCTCGAGCTCGGGTCATTTACTAAATGAGCCTAAAACCTGAGCTCGAGCTCGGCTCATTTAGTAAATGAACCGAGTCTAAACATCTCAAAGCTCGGCTCGGCTCGACTCGGCTCGATTACAGCCCTATAAAAGAATGTGAAATGAGTTTGAATGCTTAATGACTTCCAGTTTTGAGTTCAATCAAATGTTTTAATAAGATACTGAAATCAAGGGCAATGATTCAAAAAACATGTTCTTATAAAGAAATTCTTGTGTAAGAATGAGAAGTGAAAATAAGCAGAGATGGTAAAAGTGGACTCTAACTCGAAAATCCGACCAATCCAAATCTAGTTTGATATAAAAATTTAATAGGCCTAATTACCGAAAAATACTCAAACTTTTTGACTTTTAACAATTATACCATAAACTTTCAATAATTACGTAGCAAATCCTAATCTATCAATTCCTTTTCAAAAGTACTTTAAAATCACTTTAACGGGTAAAAAAAATGATTGTGTGACTGAATGTAGCAATTTTTAAAAAGAAAAAATAAAAAATTAAATTAATAAGTTGACTACTGCATCAACTGTATTAATAGTCAAAATATACAATTTTGTTTTTTTAAAAGTATATGTTTAACTTACTGTCTAAAATTAGAGCACATATGTCAAAATAAAATTAGTGTTTTTTAGCTCTTTTAGGTAACTAACATGTAATATTTGAGTCGGTTTGCCTTTTAAAAATTAAAAAATTAGTCTTCTGACAAGTTACAATGATATTTTTTTAGCTGAAAACAAGTTACAGTAATATGTTTTCACCGAAAAAGTGATAGCAGGGTGTTTTTGAAAAAATATTGATAATTAGTGTTTATAATGTAATTATTGAAAGTTTGTGATATAATTATTAAAAGTTGAAAAGTTTTGGTATTTTTTGGTAATTAGGCCAATTTAAAATGATTTGAACCTGAAATAACCTAAATACGTAATTATTTGAAAACGGAAAAAAATCCGAGTTCACGTCAAATTCAAATCCAAAGTGATCTAAATCCGATTAATTAGAGACCGAAACATCCGAAAATTGAAATGATTTGCAACTAGTAAAATTCAAAACCTAGAAAATTTGAACCTGACATTGATTTAATGTAGTATAAACTCCCTTTAAAATCAAAAATGATATGAAAATTGATTAATTAGCTAATGCACATACTTTTTTTTGTGCTAATACTTTGAGGTTAGTGCTAATTAAGCAGCATAGTGCATGTTTATATTGCAAAATGGTCAACTAATCATGCAACTATGCTTGCTAGTAGTTTTTTTTTTTTTTTTTTTTGGTTAAAAGTTTGCTTGCTAGTTTATCTTGAAATTTAATCTTCTTGATATGCAGCTGCCGGAGCTGCTTTAAATAAAGAAGGTGCAACGAGGACGATTCAACTGATGGGTGAACTCAGTCAATAGATCCTTGAAATATTGCTCGTAACTGGGAAAATTGTATTCGACTCAAAATCGCTGTCTGCATCCTGTACACTTTGTAAATCTTTGTGGATGTTTAAAAAATGCTAGCATTTCGGAAGGGAAAATGGCATCAGTGTTCCCTTCGGTGTAAATGAGATCATTTTTTCGCTCATTTTAAACTTCCTTTAGTATAGTTGCACATTTGCAGTAGAAACGAGTTCATTTTTACTTGAATATAAATAAATAAATACAAGTGAGCTAAAGAGATGTAAAAGGATGCTATCCTTGATGGTTATAACTCCTAGGGGTACATTTTCAGATCAAAAGGACCTGCAGAATGAATCATGAAGAGCTTACTTATTATAACTTTTTATATTTATTTAATTTTTGATATACATGAAGAATGCCGACTAAAGAATCAATCTAACCCCTATACAAGATATTCCATTATTTGATTGAAAAAAAAATGGCAATGAGATTATCCTAATACAACAGTGAAAAACCCAACCAGCGCAATGCACATCAGGCGTTCAACGCATCACTCCGAGTTTTGACTCCATTTTTGCTACCCAGGAATGAATATTACCATGATGGTTATAGCTAACTCTGTATTCTCTATAGAAAGTTTCCTGAGACCCGTGTCAAATATCAGGGTCTAAATGTATTCTCCATACTAATGACCTAACTTCAAAATTTTTCAAAGCAATATAGTCGAAGTCCTTCCCTCTTTCAGAAAACCTCGACCAATGAACCGGGAAAATTAATACCTCCGCCTAAAGTACAATGAGGCATATTTACCGTCTTGATTCCGTCTCGAAATAACTATCGTCTATTGAAAGCCGATCAAAAGCGTCATAGTTAGCTTTTAGCCCAAGAAACTGACTGCTCAGTTGTGCACAACCTGCTTCTGGCCAGCGGCAGCCTCCATCTCTTTTACGTAGAGGGCAAATGGTTTCACAGACTCGACTAATAGAATTGTTGGAAACAGCATCATCTGCCATCACTGTAATTGAAACGGATAAATTCAATTTCTCATCACGCTGTGCACTATCATCGAATTCTCCTTTTGAAGAAGTATGCAGAAGTTTTAGTGAAGGGTCTGTTGCGCTGGTTTCAATATCTACAGTAGTATCACCACTGTTTCCAAAATGAACTCTGCATCCTAGCGACTGGATGGCTCTTTTTATGGCTGCATTTTCCTTGCTGGCCTTCTTGGCCGAGGCCATAGCTGAACTACTCACCTGCTTCTCATTCTGTAATTCTGCAGATAATGATTCCACAGCAGTTGTAATTTCTCGAGCCTTCCTTTCAGCTACTTCTTTTGCCTGTGCATTTTGCACACCCAATAAATAAATATGTAATGACTAAGGGATGCAATATTGAGGAAAGCTGGATGCATATTGGTTGACAATACAAAAGATAACTCAAATTTTTTATGTTTGGAAATTAATGAAAAATTATGCTTATTGGCTTCAGCAAATATAACGTCCTGATATGCTGTGATATTTGTCCATGTTACTAGAATTTTTGTACCCCAACATGTCTAGGCTAAAGAATACAGCCATATCTCAATCAGATTTTATTAGGTGAATCTGTATAATAGGCTCATGGCCCAGAAGTGAAAGATAGATTAAGATTAGTACCTTCTGTAATTCAGAAAATTTTGAAGCCATGCTCCTACATCGAGCTTCAAGCTCCCCAGAGTGGGCTTCTGAAGGACAAGCCCATCGGAGATGAAATTGCGGCCATAATGTTGGGGCTAAAGCTGCTGCTGGAGGCAGCAATGGACCATCATGTTTCTGTGCATCATAGAAAAGGTTATAGTGTGCATGAGCCCTTCCCTCCGAAGACTGCATATCAACTAAATAAGCCCACAAGCATCCACAATCTTCTGAGACACCAACTTGCTGCCTCTCCTTTTCACTGAAAGAGATCAGAAGCTTAGAAAGTGGTAAATTTTAATGCTTTCACCACAACTAAAAACCGTTGTTAACAAAATTCAAATTCCTTTCATACACACATAGTTGTTAAAGGCGCAAGGCACATCGAGTCACAAAAGGGTCATGGAGCCTAGGCGCAAGGCGCAGGCACGGGCCTTTTGAATGTTAGGCGCACAAATATAAAAATAAAAATTACAAGACTCACTAACTTTGAAAGTGCAAAAATATGAACTTGTAATTCCTAAAGTTATAAAACTAGAAAAAGAAAATGAAACATGTTGAATAGAGAAATAAAACTAACTCTTACACCTATACTAGATTCCAAGTTTCTAACTAAATAACTATAAATTCTATAGCAATAAAAATTATGATTATCAGGAATGACGAATCATTATCATCAAGATCAACATATTCATCCTCTTCTTCCATATCCTCCTCATATTCATAATCCTCCTCTTCTTCAATCATCATTGTTGTTCCTTAGAAAAGAAAAAGATGATGGCTTTTTAGCATGTAGAATGGAGAAGATACATAGAGCAAGATCAAGTTTAAAAAAAAAACGAGGAAGGAAAAAAGAAGTGCAGTCAAGATTTAGGAAGGAAGGAAGAATTATGGGAGGACTAGAGGGAAGAGAAAAGATTGTGTCATGTTCCCTCCTCTTATTCAGTTCTTCCTCTTATTCAATTCTTCTTTTTTTTTTTCCTGTGCTGCGTTCTTCACTTCTGCTGTGTGTTGTGTTCTTGTCTCTTTTCTTTTAACCTGATTTCTTTTACCCTAGTTATTGCGTTCCTTGTTTTTCTTTTTTAGAAATAATATTGTGAGGGAAAGTGTATACTAACATTTGCGGACATTAAAATCAAAGGCTCATATTGCTTAACTATAAAAAAAATCCTAATATTACCAATGCGTACCTCAAAAGCGCCTTGCCTCTAGTGTGAGGTGCTTTAAGGCACGCGAGTTTTACATATGCTGCGCCTCCAAGGCACTAAGGCCTGCACCTTGCGCCTCAGGCGCTCCTTTGACAACTATGCATACACAAACCAATTTATGCTTCTTTACTGCCTAATAAAATGGGCCATCATGCAGTGCTATTGTCCCAGTCAAGCTTAAACTGTTGATCAGAGGATGCTCAAGACTAATCTTTATATTCCACATTTGGCATTAACTAGCTTCTTAGTTCATCCAAAACAAGTACCAATTGTTACTTGGAATTTTAAACCCAACTAAATCTCTTTATATATATATATATATTAATCCCTCCATCCCATTTTTATAGGACTATGGTTAATTTCACACATTAAAAAAATAGTAGTTTTTATCAAGAATGAGATAAATGTCCTATAATATCTTTAGTAGGTATTAAATACCGTCGTCTCATTAACAATATTTATTGATAATTATGTTAATTAAGAAAGGGCATGATTGAAAATAAGCAATTAATGATGGCCTTGAAATGAAAACAAGCCTCTACTTTGGGATAACTAAAAATAGCAAACAAGCCTATAGAGATGTAGAGATTATATTTAATAGCTAGCTATATAAGCATAATCATGGTGAGACTCAAGATTAAGAGTTTAACTTCAATTGCAAAAGGAAGGGCTCCTTGATACTAATTGTTCCGCATCCAATCTACGTTTGATAGTTGTACATTAGGCCAGTCTAACATGAACTGTGCATAAAAATCAAACAGATGCATTCCAGAACCGCAGGCTTTTAAAAGTGAATCTATGCAGGTAATGCTACACGTTTAAGTTAAATGGGAGAGGGTAGTGGAGAGAGCGGGTGGTTAAGTATGATGAGGAGGTTAAGTATGATGAGGACAATAATAGAACATACCTGTTGCAGAAGAAGTTTCCAAAACGGCATGAAAGTACGCAGTCCAACAAATCGACCAGGAAAGCCTAAACCACCATATAGAACACAAGTCAGGCACAAATTCAAGACAACTAAAACAAATTCCAACTTAACATCTAGTTCTTTCATGAAAAGGGAAAAATGGATATAATTTACAGGAGAGTAGTACATACCGAGGAGAACTCAAAAGCAAATGGATACATTCGCAATAACTGTGAGACACAATCAACCCACTGTAGAACACATCCAAATTATAAAATCATTAGCTAAATCTCAAACATGCAAAATACCATCTTAGACAATGGATCCTCAAACTTGCTCACGTTTTTAATCTAGTTATAGAGATTCTAAATATATGGGACCTGCCATTTGCAATTTCTTCTTCATTCACATGCAGTGTAGCTTGTAAACCTAAAATAATGGACTATGAAGCAAAGCAATTAAGCATCAACCCTAAATCCATACAACACTTTCAAATTTACAAGAACAAAGCATGTATAAAAGCTTGTTACAACTCAAATAACCATGGATTGAGAATTTTATCCCTAATTTAAGAAGGACAATAAATGTATAAAATACAAATTATTTAAAAATAATGTTCCATAATGGCAATTTATTATATTGACTACTAGAAAGACTCGAATGAATGCCCATTATCAATCAGCTATTGATGCAAGACAAGAATTCTGAAATTATGATTTTGATTCTTATTATGGACTACAGAATAAAGAATTTTCAGCTAATTATTGTTTAGAAAGTTTCAGTTTATTTGTATTAATGAATCCTATCATCATTAGGGTATTCGAAATCACTTATAACAATTGTTACTTTAATATTTTCCTAATTAATATTATTTTATAATGTTCCTAGTTTAGGATTTATAATGCTAGTAGTATTAAGATTTCCTTTAAAACTATAAATACCCAAGTTCATATCATTTCAGAGTTTAATAAAAATTATGACGACGTTAACTATTTAAAGTGTGTTAGTTCATTCAATTCTATTTCTTTTCCTTAGATAAAATCCTAAGCCTAGGTGTGAATGCCTTGGGACCCTCTACGTTTCACTCTTAGAAGATTATTTATCCTACGATACCTAAGCCTAGGTATGATTGCCTTGGACCCACTAGGTTTGATACTTAAGACGATCATTTATCCTTTTTTTATTCTCTTCCCTATACCAAATCGAAATCCAATTTCATGTTCAATTTCACTAGCTTCCTTAAGTTAATCGAAGGGTAGTTTAACCGTAAATCTGTCCTACATCAGTTTACAAGAATCAAAAGAATAATTTCAGAATTCTTTTCCAGCATCTGCTATCAGTGTCAGCTACCAGTTCTCACTATAGCTATCACAATCAGCCACAGCTTTATCAACAGGGCATTAATAAGAATCTACTGCCTTAAAAGATGAATATTACTCCCTACAGTTTTGGGCAAGCACATGGATTAAGAAATTTAGCAATTCAATATAAAATTATTGTTTTTCCTAAAATGCCCTTATTGAAACTCTAAAATATTATTATGATCAAGTGTTTTTAATTGAAACTTCAATAAGGGTATTTTGGATTTTACATTGTTTTGTCTTAAAAATTGCCTATTGTTTTGGGACACCAAATGAGCTAAAAATGCTTATAATTTTAGGACGGAGGGAGTATCTATTTAAATATTCAGACCATCGAAATCAAATGAATCATGAAAATGCCTCTAGTTATGAACTTATTATTCTGAATAAATATCTTTCACAAAATGTGTAAATATGATTCAGCAGAGAAAAAGCATTAATGAGCAACCAATCACTTTAGAAGAGAACGTCATGAGAGCCTCTAATTTTCAAAGGCTCCAATAAGTAGCTCCCTATTATTCTATGATAACATGTTAAGTTTTTGAACCTGGCTCTGTGCATGTTTAAGGAAAACGTATGGCTTTCCTTCAGTTCCTTCAGAAAGGAAGAGAATGCAGACATGAATGGTGCCCCTAGGTTTGAAAAATTGAAAGAATCCTTTCTGTCGTTTGAGTTGTTCAGTGAATGGAAGTTCCTATAGCTACGTAAGACCAACTAGCATAGCCAGCTACTTTTGAAGCTTACAAAGATACTTGGATTTTGATATTTGCAACTTAAGAAGACACTTGGATTTCGAGAGAAGTCTAATGTTATTGTCATTACCCTGCAGTTCTAGGAACAATACTCATAACAACCAGTACAAAGGCAATCATTCAATATGCACCATGTAGAACACGAATGAATTCACCTGCAAAAATATAGGAGAATAATTGTTCTGTGCATGAGAAGAAGCAGAACTAGGAGTTTGAGATGTAAATGATCCTGATGCTTGGCGAGAAGGTGATGATGAGAAAATCCCAGCAGAAGACTGCCGAGATAATTCAAAAGGTGCATTGCCACTTCCAGATACAGTTGGAATTCCCAAACGATCTGCAAATGGATGTCCAAATGCTAGCCAATCCTTTTCAACAAGTGCCTGTACCAACATGAGAAAATCATAGTGTAAAATTTACATATAGGCAAGTATGCCGATTATGTTAAGATTCTTTTTTTTTTGGCTCACAAAAGCTGCAACTGAAGCATATGCAAAGAAGAATATGGTATCAATCTATGAATTCCCATGTAGTGAGGGAAAGTACCTGAAACCCAGAGAATGTTCGGTAGTAGGGGTCCAGTAACAAATTAGCAAGTGAAACCAGTTGAGTAGTTCTGTCCCATCCATCACTGCACATTACAATTATAGATGAATAAATCAGCTCCTACATAGCCCTTAAATATAAATGAAAAGAAAGAGATAAAAAGACCAACAGTTCAGCTCTAACTATACATTTTATTAACAGAACAAAATATATGCATGAGACAATTAGCTATAATTTTTTATGATGCACACAAATAATCTCATCAGCAATTCAACTGCTCCTTATCATTAAAATACTGCAGTTATAATATGAAATGTCAGGTAAATAATCAAGGTTCTTTCGAGTACTCTAAGTTGCACCACTCAATGATATGGTCAAAACAAAAAAAGAAGAAAAAAAATTCCAAAGAAACCACAAAATATATTTGAAGCAGCTCACTCTTTAAGATTAAAAAAAAAAACAAAACAAAATCCTCCAGTACTGTCAATAACTTGATACCAACAAGCGAGAAAAACAAAACCTCCATGCCCGTTCTCTTCAATTGTTAACAAAACATAATTTGGAATTTTTGTTAAGTTCAAAAAACAAACAATGAGCACAGGGGAAAAAAATTCTGGCAACATTTATAAAGCATGAAAGCCTTCATTTTTCATGTAAAACCCATCTTCCTGCAGAAATTGATAAAACAATATATTTCATAAACAAGAAATCATTTGTTAATATGAAAATGGCTACGCAAATAGTTTGACGAATAAGGAAACTATTCTTGTTACAATAGCAAATAATGGAGAGCTTTTTATGATAACAAAATAAAAGCTGCTATGTACACTTCCAAAAAGGCATCACATGATTCCATGAGAGGGAGTCAACAATATCTACAGCATCAAAAAAAATTTAATATGAACCTTGAGAAAAAGCGTAGCAGTTCCTTACACTTAACAAGACAATTCAAGAAATTTTAAGAGGAAAGAAAATCCGTGGTTTGAACCCCCAACTTCTTGCAGGCACTTTTTATCAAATCATATTTGAAACTTCGATGTCTATTTCAATTCTAGTTAACAACTAAAATGAAAGAAGAAAAAATTAATAATGAGCTGAATATGTCTTTCCCCCTCTACTCTCTTTTTTCCCCTAACCCACACTACCAAAAGAGATGCCCAAAACCTTGGCTTTTTTTGGTCATTAGGCCCCAAGAGAAAAATAACAATAACATGCAATACAAAGAGAATTCCACATTTTTAGATAAACACTGTCACTGAGATCAACAGAAGAATCTATGGCATTAACAGCTTTCAAACCTGCAATGTACAAGCACGGATGCTGATTCCAAAGCAACACGTGCAGCGATCCAAGCTGAACCAGCCAAGATACTTTGAACATGTATCAACCATCCAGTGTCACCAAGTGTTGACACAGAAGCAGACATACTGCTCAGATTGCCCCCTCCCCAGGTCCAACTACCATGCCTCTGTCATTGAAAAATGGAACCCACAGTTATCAGCACCACTTAAAAATTTATGAATTCATAATGATGCCAGTGAAGCCTTATTGATCCTAAGATTTCTAAACCTGTACTGCAAGAATTTTTATACATGAGATGAGCCTTCAGATTAGTTTACAGTACATCCATCGGTTGCTTAGTCAAAGATCGTTGCTGTGAAGCAAGAAAGAGGAGTCCCAACTAAACAATGAAGCACATTTGAGAATAGTACAGTACTACTAACTAAAAGGAAGATAACGTATAAGGTGCAGGCATGAAAGGGTAACAGCTCTATCAACGGGTGTCATTCTATTCGAGAAAAGTTAAAAAAGGAACCTATATCCCAATGCAGAAACGGTTGGCATATTATTATCAACATTCAAGAACCCTTGTAAAATCACTATGAAGTAAAACCACAGAAGGTTGGATCTAAGCAATATTCTAATGCAAAAAAATATTTAGAAGTTTATCACGAGAAGCGAAGCAAGTTATGATAGAGTTTCAAAACTAACCAAAAATGATGATATTCCATCTGATGAAGCGGTGCCATGAAAATCTACATAGTCTCTAAGCCGAGAAAGACTCTCTCTCATTGCATGAATGTTGTCTACCCCAAAGAACACTACCTGATTAAGGAAATTAAGAACATGATATTAGTGAACCACAGGACATCGGGGTTAATGCCACATCAAACCTTCAATATACCTCAGACTGAAAATAATTAGAAGAAGACTCTGAGCCACCTCCTGCTGCTACATTTGCTAAAGCATTTTTTCTGGGTCTTGCATCCGCAATATATAACTTCCTAGAAGGAAAGTAAAAAGAAAATCAGAGAGGAATAGAGAGAGAGAGAGAGAGAGAGAGACGGACCATCTTCATGAAATAAAACTTAAGAATTAGAGTTTATTAAAACCACAGCAATTAAATGTCACAAAAAATTATTGCTTCTTACCAGAAAACAAAATAATAAATATCAAACCAAAAAAATATAGTGGACTGATAAGCCACAAGGACCCTAATAATAAAGGAGGACTATCAGAATAGCAATTTCCTCATGGAATGAGACATAAGTAATTCCTTTGGTTTTTGAGAGAGAGAGAGATATATACTGCAATGGGACTATATTCACTATGAGCTGAAAGTGCCAAAGCACAGCATAAGGTTCCAACATATAATCATGCCAGAATTAATGCATCATACAAAATAATGATCCAGCTTAGGAACAAAAAATCTACGAAAGATTAAAAATTGTAACCTGAAAACATAAAAATAACAAATAGTTCACATAAATCTTCTGAGAGAAGATAAAATCCCCTACCTTCGCCCACCACCAAGTTGAGAGCAAAGTGCAGCAACAAGCTTTTCATCTGTGTTGCTGTCAATGTGCATCAAATATGAATCAGGCATTAGAACCGGAAACACAGTAAAATAAAATAATAAAGCCCTATAAATAACTACGCCAAACCTTAGAAGATATCATGCATGCTAGAGCTGATCTTAGATTATGCATCTTAGACAATCCAACGTCCATGCTTTTTGACAAGTGGTTATATGGGCATTTCAACTTACCTCCTCATATTCATCATAAGACCAACTAATGGTTGGGATGAACGTGCAAGGACTGCTCCAGTTCCTACAATAAGATATGAATTGAGATCTAAGTACAGAAATCAGTTCATGAAAGGAAAAAAAATATGACAAAGATTATGAAACTTCTTACTAGGATGACACCAAGTCACCACAGGTAACCGACACTTGGCACGAAAGCTGGATGCCTGGAGCACTTCTTCATCCCTAGGAATTATTTGCTCAAACTATTAGTAACACAAACTATTAGTCAAACCATTGAAGCTCAGAAATAGCTCAAGACTTGAAGCTATATATTAGCAACAGGTTTAATATATTCTCTTATTTCTTTTTCACTCAGTTCGCTCTTTTTACTACAAAGTAAAGATCTCAATGTCTTACCTGATGGATTTTGGAACAATCAATGCAAATGGATAACTCTGACACATAGTGTAGTTGCAGTTTATAGTACTGATTCTCCACAACTCATTAGATAGTGTATAAAATCCATTTTCAATCATATCCACCGTCGCGCTACGGGAGCCTTTTCCAAGAAGGCGAAAATACTCGTTCAGCAATCTCACTTTTGGGTTGACACTATTGAATTTGGAAGGTCCACAAGTAAATGCATATAGATCCCAGATTCTTGAAGGCTTTGTACACCTCAGCAAGGCATCAAATATAACACGTCTCTGTACAAGTGAAAGTTAAACAGTAAGTGTATGGAAAATTGATGGCCCTGGTACTGATTTAAACAAATAGATTTGATGACTTTAAACATCTATATCTTTCTCCATCACTATGATATCATAATAATTAATCATAAATAAAAAACAACTGAAGTTTAGGGAGCAAAGAAACTTAAAGGGGAAAACTATAAGTCCAATTACAAATATTTCTTTAATTCTATTCATAAGCCCACCCATGAACTAGTGAAAACAGGACTTCCATGAAAGGGTGATTACATTACTTTAAATTGAAATGCTGCTTCCGCGAAATCTTTAATGATTCCAAGATCCTTCCCTTCCCTTAAATCATATACCAATAAAGATCCATAACATCTGTGATTGTCACTTACTTCAGACCACTTGATAGAGATCAAATCTCCGTTGTCACCAAAAATTAACCATTCAGCTATACTCACAAAAAAAAACACTCAGATGACCTACATTCAAGGTGCATCCAATAGATTAAGCTGCAGCATCTTTGATCTACCTATTCTGCAATGTGCTATAACTTCCTTCTCAAGAGTTTTACCATTTCATACTGTCTTTCAGTTTATAGAACATTTCAGAATTTCCTCTGTGGAACCCACATGCATTTAAAATGAAGGTGCTTCTATGGTTGCCAGCAGGTTGTCACTAATTAATCAATTAATAACTCCGGACTCAATTTATTAATTACATTTCTTTGTTATGCTTATTTGTCATTTTCCTTGAAATAGGCTTTGGGACTTTTTTTTTGTTCTAAAAAAAAGAAGAAAATGTTCAATTGAGTAAATTTACTGAGCACACCAAACAGCAAAACATGTTTTGGAAAAAAAAAATTGAGAAAGTGAAACAGTTATCTATGCTATTCCCAGCCAACATGTACTATTAGGGTATTTTCTTATCTAGGAACCCCAAACGATCTTGCAGTTTCTTAGATCTTGATAATAGAAGTAATTCGATTTTCATTTCAAGTGTGCTGCCTATACAAAACACTATCTCTAAATGTAATCTTCCTGCCACTAGCCATCTAAACACCCAGGAACTCAGTAAATTGTTTCAGCCAAAACACAGCCTTTTCTATCTCATTGAAACTTGAAACCTGACCATTCCAACCCATTCCACCTAAACCTAATTTCCAGATCTGAACATCCCCAGTTTTAAGGTATTACAACAAAATATTTCCAACATATGCCACACCACTTTGAGAACAATCAGCTAAACCTCAACTATGATTTTTGTATTCCATTATATTGAACAGATCCATTAGAACAACAATTGTTATATAATAGTGACATAAACACTACAAAGAACATTGGTGGAGCAGATAAGAGTTTCAAGACAGTGAGTCTTGACAGTAAATGCAAACCTGTTTTGTTTTCGGGCGGAAACCAAAAACAATAATTCTCATATCTTTTCCTGCAAATATAAGTGAGAAGTTTTATTGGTATTGGCAAAAGGACCTATCGTATCTTCAAAATAACTAGCTAGCTGAAGAACAAATTACCAAATTCAGATGGGAGTAATTTTCAGGTAAACATAATACTTTATCTATAAATGCCAGTGGGCCCAGGAAACAACCATGCCTTCAAAGTATTTCAGGTTATAATTGCTGATTAACTTGCCAATGAAGAGGCAGGGTTTTGTTCCTTTCTGGTCTTAAAAATTACTCCCTCTATCCCAAAAAAATGGACACTTTAGGACAAACACAAATATTAAGAAAATTAGGATTCTTAGGTAAAATGAGTTAGTTTATAATAAAATGTGACAATTACTCTTACTAAATGAGTGAATTTATTATGAATAGTTGTCTAATAAAGAAAATAAAATCTACTAACATTGGTATACATTTCATTTAATCATTTGAGTCATTTATTATTGTTCACAACTTGGAATAAAGAAACTCCCAAAACTGCCCAACTTTTTGGGACGGATGGAGTATTTTATTTCTGCTTTCATTTTGTATATCAGTTAATTAAAAATTCTTCTATTTCAGAATTCATAATATATCAGCAACTTTTCCATATTTCAGCTAATAAGTAAACTAACAATTAAAACTCTACAATTCAATTTATTTACTCTTTGATATACGGTAAATTGCACCAGTGATCCCTGAACTTACACTCAACATCCTGAACTTACACTTAACATTAGTTAAGGTCAAAAACTTAAATTTGTTCATAGTTTGTCACTGATCTTCAATTTTATTTCGATTTGGTCAATTTGTTTAATTCCAGTTATAAACCTGGCACCACAAGGTTGATGTGGCGTGTCAAATATGCTTTCTAAACTTTTCTAAGAATTGAATTATAAGACCCTCCTAAATTCTCTCTCCTAGCTTTCAAGGCCCAGCCCACCAGAACTTGTGAGCTTTCCTAACTCCAAGAGAATCAGTGGATCATCAAATGCTGAATCACCAGGCAACGACTTTACATGTGAGCTACATGTTCAAATGCTGAATCACCGAAACTATTAAACGAACAAAAGGGACTTTCATTTCATCTGATGATGGCCTCCAATCTATCTAAAAATTCTACCTCCAAAACCCTAACTTCTAGTCTATTTGTAAGACTGTTTTGGGAGAGAAAGGGGCAAATTTTTTTTCCCCTTTAATCTGGTTTTGTTTTCCTTTTGAGGGGAGGAAAAATTTTGATATACCCCAACCACATGGAGGTAATGGA
>CANYLF010684894.1:0-10426 GCA_948193215.1 Bocquillonia castaneifolia
AATAGAGAAGAATAGGATAGAATTCAGAGTCACACCTAGGCCTAAGAACCACGCCCAAGGAAGAATACAATTGAATCAACACAATTCTAGAGCAAAATGGAAGGAATATTTAATTTCATTATGACTGAAAAACTATGTAAAAAACTGATACAAGCCTTGTAGAACAATCCTACAACCTAAAGGCTTAAAAGACTTGATCAAATCCACAAAGCATTTGAATGCCTAAACAAAAATACAACTAATACTTGTCATAATCCAATAAGGATTAAACACAACGGCTCAACAATTAATTAAAACTTCCTAAAAACATTAAAGAACTGAATTTTCTGAAAATCAGAAAATTACAAAAATACCCTCGTGCTAATAAATCAGAATTCCTGCAATCAAAACACGTTTCCTTAACTTAAAAAGACTAGCCATTCAGCTCCCCTATCTTCCCACATGTTCCAAACAAGATCTTGTGCATTAGAACTGTTTTTAGCACGTCGATTTGTAGGCATTTTGCCAATATCTGCCCCGTCACAGCACTCTAGTGGGCGAAGGTGTGTGGGTCTGTGTCTTCTTATCTATTTTTCCCTTTTTGGATGGATTCTCAGGAACAAAGAGTCTATAAACAGAAATTAACCTGTATGCACACAAATAGAATTCTTGAATTTAATAACTTACCTAAAAATGTAGTAAAGGTTCCTTGCAGATGAAATGGTATTTCATTTGCAACATCATGATGGATAATTATAGGAAATAATGGTGGTGCTGAATTGGTATTCCATTTGAAAGGCAGCAATACAGTAATCGATCTTTGGCCATGTAGCAACTGTTTGAGTTCATGTTTACTAACACATATCTGATCCTGCCTTCTCAGTTCTTGCGGTTCCTTCTATTTCTTCTTCAAATCCTAAATTGGAAAGTGGAAACAAACTAGAAAATTAGTAACTTCTAGGAAAGAACATCGAATAATACAGGTGGCAAAGAAGAATGAAGGGTTTCACTAGACATAGAATTTTTGGCTGAATAAATTGGAATCTCAAGTGTTGCAACATGATCATAACCAAAATTGGCCGGTTGAAAAGACAGTGGTGAAGCCATAACTAGCTGATATACTTATTAGAAAGCTGAAAGAAACCCAGAGCTAAGGAACCAAGAGTAAAATTATAGTTCAACACACTGATTTAATAAAGGTTTTACTTCCCTAAGAGCTAAGTTTAAATTTGACGAAAAATAGAAGCACTGTGTTATATGTGCTAAAAATTAGTCTTACTGCTGTGTATATAATGTAACTTCTGCCAACAAGGATGCTTTCTGCCTTACAGCTTGATCCTAATTAAAAAATCAAATTAACATAAACTGCATGACTTGCAAAATTAAAAAGCATGGGATGAACAGAGTGATATTAAGTATAAAAAAAGAGCCAAAGATCTGTATAACAATCACTGTAAGAAATTGCATGATCAGTCACAAAAGATGGAAGCTAATGTTAAGCAGCGGATGACCCATATCTCAGAAATTTTGCTTCGAATGCATTAATCATGTATAGAGACTTACAGTTGCTTCTGTCATCCCTAGAGCTAATTCTCACAGCTTACAAAAGAGCTGTGTTGGTTAATCACAATACCAACCATCTGTTAATCTCAATCTCACGGATTGATAACTGAAATATATTAAAACATTAACATCGCATAAAAGGGATCAACTTACTCTTCGTCAAAAGGGTCGGTATCGTTACAACCACCAGCCATAACAGCAATTCTTCTTATTTGTTCGTACTAAAATAAAGATTATTCAGAATATTTTAAATATTTATGGCATTTCTTCTCCTATTGGACGTACAACAAGCAGACCCCACTGCTCTAACCCAATCCATCCACAACTATCGATCAATGAATTGCAATGTCTTTGGGTTTGTGAAATTAATTTCTCGTCTTTGTTGACATCTTGAAGGTTGAAACAGCAGCCATCAAAGTTTTTCTCCCATTAAACCCACTAATATGATGCACCCATGACCCGAGCCATAGTGTTTGGACTTTATAATGGAGTAGCGGTTCTGAAGGCCGTTTTTTCCCCCCCTCTTCTTCTCTCTACGGATTTTATGGTAACTTGGGTTATAGATTATTTTGTTTTTACATTGCATTTGTTTTTACATTGGATTTATCATTTAGATGAAAATGTGTAAAATAATTCAATGGTAATAAATAGAAACTACAAATAAAGTTATTCAAAACCTAAGTCACCGTAGCCTTCACCCTTTCTAGTTGGGACTTGGGAATGAGTAACGAGACTAATTAGCACCATTTGACACCAATTCACCTTGGATGTGGGTAGGAGTGAAATACCTCGATTATGTTAAATTATATATATAAAAAAAAGCATGGTTAGACTGGCATGCACATAAGTTGATTTTGAAAATATTTCAAATTCTTGAGAATCGGAATAAGAGGATAGAAAACTAAATAAGTTATTTTACAAACTAAAAATAGGAAAGACAATCAGAATTTTATAATAAATTTTTTAATTATTTATAATATTAAAATTTTTTAAATTTTATATATTTTATTTATGAAATATAAATAATACATATAAATTTTTATTAGTTTGATTCTCATAAATGAAAAACCCATTCTCTAACACTATGTTTGGATTGGAGGTTGAGGAGGGTTAGGAAGGGTTAGGAAGGGTTGGAGCATCCCAACCCTTATTTGGGAAGAAAGTATTACTTAGGAGGTAAGGGTTTTGAAGGGTTCTCAACCCCTCATTTCTCAACTCACCAAATTGGTGGGTTGAGGAGGGTTATAACTTTCATTAAAAATAATTTCTTTAAAATACCTATATTACCCTAATTTATTTCTTTTATTTAACTATTAAATTGAGGATATTATTGTAATTTTCATATTATAACCCATACTTTAATTTACCTTCATCCCAACCAAAGGAGGATTAATTATAACCTTTACCTTACTTTACTTTACTTTAAAGATTCATCCCTTCCTTTACCCTCTTTCTTCTAAACAAAGCATAAAGGGTGGGGAGGAATGAGCGATTCCCATTTAGGGGTTATCGCATTCTCATTTTCCCTTCAATTTAGCT
The DNA here is from genome assembly GCA_948193215.1 of Bocquillonia castaneifolia. NCBI lineage: Eukaryota > Viridiplantae > Streptophyta > Magnoliopsida > Malpighiales > Euphorbiaceae > Bocquillonia > Bocquillonia castaneifolia. The sequence continues at coordinate 3,082 of CANYLF010684894.1, forward strand.
CAACCAAACATTAAGAATGAGAATCATCAATTCTCATTCCAATTCCTCCTCATTTCTAAGCTAACTAAATGACCCCTTATTGTTTTGAAATTAGCAAGGTTAAAATTCTTTATTGAAATGTATCCTTGGACTTAACCTTCTAGTAGAGACATTGTAATCGTCTTGAGAGTCTCAAGTTCAAATCTCCCTTCCCCAGTGATAGATCAAGTCCTAACCCATCATATCCCAGCTTGGATGAGCCGTCTCCGATGCTCTCTGCACAGATAAGGAAATAGAATCAGAAGTGGGGTGTTATCAGTGATAGATTTAAAAAAAGGTTGTTAGAAGTTTCTAATTTTATTAATTCTAGTCTTTCCCTCACATCTATTCCACGTGTATGTATATGACAATTGTTAATATATGAATTAGATTATATTTTAATATTTGTAATTTTTTATATATTAAATTTATTATTAGTATGAAATGTATTATTTAAGTACTATAAATCAACTACTTCCCTCCTCCATATTTTTTTTGTCAGTGTAGGGAGTTCATGTTAAAAAATAAAATATAGTTTAGCCCAAAACTTATTAATTGTCAAAAATTAATTTAATTTGACCCATAAACTCATTTTCATTTCAAATAAGTCCATAAATTGATAAAAAATTTTATAAAATTTACATATAATTTCTTAAAATTTATGTCTATTATTTTGGATTTATAAAACAAAATAAAATTTACTGATATTAACTAATAATATGTAATTTTATTTTTAATTTTTTAAAAAAAATATGAAAATAATAACATTATAAAACTGAGGCAAAAGTTTATAAATTTTTTTTAAAATATATTAAAATTCTATAATTAATAGTACCTATTATTTTTTTATAAAAATTAAAAATATTGTAGGATTTTATAAAATGCTTATGTAAAATTATAAAATATTTAAGACTAAATTAAATAAAAGGTTTTGTGAATGATGTTATATAATTTTTTAAAATATTATAAAACTTCAAAAATTCAGTAAAAGTGATTAAAACACATCATACTTTTATAATTTTTATTTACTATGAGAATTTTACAATAAAGTTTTGACAATATATAATTTGGAAGATGAATTTATTTTCAAAGATGACGTATTTAAATTTTTTAATTTATAAAGTGTAACATCCTAAAAATACTAATAAATAAATAAATAAAATATTTTGGAGGATTTATAAATTTTATTCAAAAAAAAATTATAATTCAGTATATATGTAATTATAAGAAACATTATTATAAAAGTTAAGTTGTAATTTACAAAATATCTAAAGGTTAATACAGTAATTAATCATAAATATCATTATCATCTTTTATTATTATTATTGTTATTATTGTTATTATTATTATAATACATCATCATCATCTTTATCTTTATCTTTATGATTATTATTATTATTATTATTATTATTATTATTATTATTATTATTATAAAAGAAAGAAGGAAGAGTCCTTCCTTCTCTTCTCTGTGTAAGTGTGTGTGTGTGTGTGTGTGTGTGTAAAACTCTTTCAAATTTGTAACTCCCATAACTTTCACATATGGAATTAGAATCAAATGATTCTAGTTTCTATGGATTCCTGTTCTCTCAATCTTTATTTTAAGTGGTATATTACTGGGTTTTACCGAGTAGAATTTCCAGATCTGAGGTAAGAAATTCTAAATAAATTTTCTCAATTTCTGTTAAATATGTTTATTGTTTTATAAAACTGATTATATATCTGTAATCTAAAGCTTGAGAGGAGTCCATTGGTGTTTTCAGAATTTAATTTTGACACCGTTTGTACAAATGGCTTGGTGGACCCACGTGGACCCCACCAGTGGGCCCACAAGTGGACCCAAGTGGGCCCACAGGTACTATTCATGGGTACTATTCATCAACAAAATATGCCGGACTCAATTTTTCGTGCCGATCTTAATGGTGCAATTAAAATTTAAAAATTAGATGCCGGTAATCTCTAAAAGCCTTTTTTATATAATTTTAACGGTGTTTTTAAATAAATAATTTGAATAATAATTGTGTCCTAAAAATTAGTAAAAATTATGTGGAACATTAATTCATATAGGTTTTGGATAAAGAGCATCAAAATTGGTGCAAATGGAATATAATCGCTAATCCGGTGAGGAAATAAGTTATTTTGTATGTGTGAGGGTACCCCGGTTATACCCCTGGATTATTGAGTTTTGCATGCTAAATGTTGATATGTATTTGTTGTGTGATATATATAAATAGGTGATTTTAATTACTATGATATAGTAAATGGATAATTTAATTAGTTGGATTGTGGATAAATTGATATTTATGAAATTTGTGAATTGGATGGGATTTTTATGTTCTTTAATTAATATGCTTTGGTGGAATGAGTTGATAATTGAAATTTGATTTTTCTTTGGATTGTAAGTTGATATGATATTGATTGAATTGTGAGATTGTGTTTTGAATGAGTTATTAGTTGAATTGAGAAAATGTGAATTGTTTATGCTAAGAATTGTGATATGTTGAGATGATGATTGGTTGTGATTGTGATTGTGATTGTGATTGTGAATGGGAAAATGATGACTCTTGGGATGTGATATGCGTGTGATCAGGAAAGTTGAGCCGGGCGGATAGCTACCCGTATGTGTGAGATGGCGAGACTGAGCTGGGTGGATAGTCTCGTCGATGTCCACCTAAATTTGAAATTATGTGAGGAAATGTGAGATTGAGTCATCCAATCCTAATTTGATGAAAATTAATGTGAATTGAAATTTGTTGATGATTTGAGATGTTGAATTAGTTGAGAATTTCCTTGGTTGAGATGTTGATTGAATTTGTTGGTTAAGTTGATTGGTTAAATTATGTAATGGTAAATTGGATGAGATTTTGATTGATTAAAAATGGGAATTTGAGAAGTAATTGTCATTATTAAATAAAAGAAATGTGCTTGAATTATAGATTTGGTTGTAAAAGATATTGCAATTAGGCTACCAATTATGGTATGTTATTAATATTATGATATAAATACTGATAATAAAATACTTGATTTATGTGAGTTGTGATGTGTTGGTTATATGATGAAAATGTTATCGTTGATGGTGCAATTAATATGCATGTTTATTATACACATATATAATGAGAAATAATATTATATTAAAGGAGGAAATGAGATCGAAAGATATATATATTAAACATTAATATTTAATAATCATGTATAAAAGGTATAAAGTTAATGATAGTAAGACATTTATGCGGTGATTTGTTTGGTGCGCTTATTGTATTTTTTTTAATTATGATAAATTAATAAAAAAAATGGCTTGGAAAGCCAGTAAATGAGGAAGTATATTAAATATATATATTTATATATATATAAATTAAATGATATGTTGATTATATTTATATGTAAATATATATGCTTATGTTCTCACTGAGCATCAAGCTCATTATTTTCCTCAATAATCCAGTTTTGCAGGAAAAATCAATTGGGAAGGGAAGACATTTTTAGTAGAGCTCCATGTGGCTAGACTCCAGCGATCTTAAGGAAAATCATTTTCTTATAATTAATATTACTTAAATTTTATTTAATAAAAAGTAAAAATAAGTTAGAGATTATAATAATATTTTTTACGGAAGTTTATTTTAAAATATTTTTAGTGAGAATATACCAAGTATCCATATAAATGGTTTAGAAAGGCGAGGCGTTACATTTAATCAATTAACTCCTTTGTTTTAATATTAATTTATACCGCATTCTCTTTAATTTAAGTAAATTAGAAAAATAAGTCATTTACATCACTATTGTACAATGATTTGCCAATAAAGTATATCACATATATTTTAGTGTATCGTAAGAAAGAACCACATCCAATGAATTGAACCACAAAACTACAAGTCTGATTTGTAAAATTTTCCCTTTATTTTTAATAGAGATAGAAATGTCTAAATTATTTTTTATGAACATTATTTAATTTATTTTTTATTATAAAATAATTTTAATTATTTAACTTATGATAATATATTTAATTATTCTTATGTAAAACCTTTTTCTAAGCCTTATCATTTTAATAAAAAAAATGGATTAATTTCTATATTATTTTTATTTTAAAAATGATTTTGTAAAGGGTTTACTTAATAATAATTAATTTTTTATCATAATCAATTAACTTTTTACTGAAAATAATTTAAATACTTTTATATTTATTTAAAACAATTATTTAGTTTTTTATACAACACTTACCTTTTTTAGAAAAAGACTCTCCGGACGTCGATCAATCTATCACTCAATCACAGGCCGCTCTGTCATTGTCTGATTTTTGGTTGTCTGATCACACTCGAAATTATGTATCTACTTATCGTATTTTTGCCTCTGCTCGGTAGTTCTATTCAAATCAATAATTTACTTGTAGAAAAGAAAAAAAAATTGAAGATTGAAAACTTTTGAAAAAAAAAGTACAAAAATGGTTATATTAACATAAAGTATCAACTTTTTAACACCCCTGCGGCAACACTTGACACTGCCACGTAGTGGTAGCAGGCAACTCCTCCAACATTGGTCCCAAGAAACGTCTAAAGTGTACGTATATTTTTGAAATGTGTCAACAACTAAAAATAAATGATGTAATTTTTCAAATCTAATTTTCCATCATTAGGGTGTAAATGAGTCGAGCCAATTTAAACTTCTCATTTATCGAGCTCGGTTTGGGTATTTTATATTATTGATCAAGATCGACTCGGATTCGGATTATTTTTTACTTTTCATGTTCAAAGTCGACTCATAAAATATGTTTTAAGCTCAAACTCGGCTTGTTTGGACTCATTTATAATTTAAGTTAAATTATATTATTGTTACCTGCATATTTATAGATAAATTTAGGTGATATGTTAATATGTAATTATCAACATAAAAATTTTATTTAAAAATATGTAGATAAAAGTAAAAATCAATTATATATATAAATGAGATAAAGTTCAATTTATTATATTTCATGAACGAATCTGAACGAGCTAAAAAACGAGTCAAATTCAAAACCGTTTGGATCGTTTTACAGCCCCATCATTTTCTTTCCTCCTTTCGTTCTCATGAATACCACAGTTCTATGTTAAAGTGTAGAAAGGGGAAAAAACAGTAACATGTTAGCAGATACATATATAAGACACTCAATTTTGACCACCACAATGCCAAACGGACGATAATTAGAACTGGCCAATGGTATTCATAAACCAATTATATGGATAAAAATCCAATTCTGGGAATAAGTAAAAGTTTTCGTCTGGTTTAAGGTATCGTATACTTCTTTTTAATCTGTCCCAATCCAACACATTTAAAACCAGCTGTTACTGCTTGGCAAACCCAAACAACCTCCTAAAAGGTCGGAAATCCATGATTGAGTTATATATAGCTGTTATAGAAATGATCGTAAAGGTCTCAAGAAATAGCGACTTATCGATCAAAATTTTGTCACATTTGGATAATAAATGAGATATTTCGGATAGAACAATAGAGAGGAGCTAATACAAGGAACCATATACTACCTCTTAATTTCTCTGGTCCGTCTAAATTGAAAAATTCGGTCCAATTTTTCACATGATTTGTATTTCTTTGTAAGTTGATTTCCTACCTACCATGCATTATGTACATGAATCTTGCATGCATAGTTGAATTATTTTTCCTATTAAAATCAGTGTCATGTTTTCTGTTGAAATAAATGGCTTAGCCCTTCTTTTTTTTTCCAGGGAAACAAATGGCCTGGTTTTAGGAAGCATAAATATAGCCATTGGACTAAATGGTCGAATGCTGCTTCCCAGTGCAGATGGTTAGGGATACAATCATACAACTGATCTTGTGGTACTTATCTTCTAATAGCCAGTCCAATGGTCGGTATAGTGTTAAGAGTTTATAAACTATATTATTAGTCTCTCTTTTTTTTTTTTTTAGGAACTGTTTAGAGTCTGATTTAGACTTTTGTGTGAAAAAAATTCCTTAACCAACAGAGTTATAATATTATTGGATTAAAGAAATTATATCTCACTAAATTTTCATTTAGTCACAAAATGATTATTAAATTTTAATTTATTTTTTTTACCGCTGAATTTTGATTTTTATGAAATAAAAAGTAACATATCGGAATTCATATTTTTTTATGATGTAGCAGTTGAAAAATAAAATTTTTTATAATTTTTCACATTATTTAATATAAATGTATTTGATATTTACTTATTTATATAGTTTTTATATTATATATCACTAATATGTTAAATAAAATAAAAGGATAATTAAAAACATTTATTTTCCAACTGCTATGTTAGTGTTAATTTTGATCAGTAACCTTCTATTTTATAAAAATTAAAATTTAATGATTAAAAACAAATAAATTAAAATTCAATAAACATTTGTAATTTCTTTAACCCACTTTTAAATCTTCACAATTCTATTAAATTTTTTGATGTACTAAAATTTTTTTAAAAAAACACCAATGATATGGGCACTTAGAATTATGCCTCGTTAAGAAACAAACCTCTTTTTTTTTTTTTTTTTTACAAAGGACAAATCGAATTGAGTCAGAGATGACAGCTGCCAATATATTTCTGTCCAAAAAAACATTTCACTCCAAAGTTTAAAATATTTGGTGAAGTCTCAAAACTAGTTTTATGACATATATATCCTCACGAATGTCCTTGGAAATTGAAGTATGGCCAGGTAGATGTCCACCTTAGTGTTATAGGTGAAGCTCTATGACTAGCTTTATGACTAAGTCTTAACACAAACCCTCATGTTTTTCGAATTTGGAGTGTAGATATGTATAAATATTTTCAATTTTGTACTTTTATTCATGTGATGGAAGTGGCTAGGCATGGATAGGGGTGTGCTTTAACTGAAAAATTAAAACCAAATCGAATTAATTTGTGAAAAATAATTTCATTTATTTGATTAATCAATTTGATTGGTTCGATTTTGAATTTTAGAAAATATAGTTTTTGGTTTAATTTAATTTTTTGTTTGAAAAACTAAACCAACTTAAAAATCAAAGTTTACTTTTTAATATTTATTGTACGAGTGATCGAACCAAATTAAAATGTTTTAGATTGGTTCGGTTTTGATTTTACCCTATATTTAGTTTGGTTTGATATTCACCTTTAACTTGAAATTAATCGGTTCGGTTCAGCTTCAACTGAACAGAACCAATTCACACTTCTAGGTGTGGATATACATAACTTCAATAAAATTTAGTTCGGTTCCTATATGCCTATTAGGTGAATCGAAAATGTCTAATAAAATAACTCCACTAACTTCAATAAAATAGAGTATATGTTAAACAAGTACATTAAAAACGTCACGATGAACCAAAGTAGCT
>CANYLF010685429.1:0-29979 GCA_948193215.1 Bocquillonia castaneifolia
TACATTTACACATTATGCAAACCATCAATTCATTTTCTTCAAATATTATCTACAGTTAATATACAATTCTAAATATAAAAGACATGGCATCAATTGTCACTTAATTAAAAATACATACCAAATCACTAACTTTTATTTTTAAATAGGTTAAAAACACTTACTTGATAGCAAGCAATAAAATATAAAAATCCAAGCTCCAACTCTGAACTCCTTTAGATAAACACCGAATCTCCGGAATCCAAAAACGAATTTAAATAGAAACAACAACCTATAAATATAAATTCAATAAAAAAAACCTATTAGATAACACAATTAACTAAGATCATATTTCACATAATTAATTTAAATTGATAACAAAATCCAAAATACATTTACAAATTAATTACTATAACAAATAGAAAAAAATATTAGGTTTTTAGTTAGTAAAAGGAAAAAGATTATTGGGATAAATTTATCATTTCTCCCTATAATTTTTTCACTTTTACAAACTTAAAACCTAATATTTTCTCTTCTTTTCGTCAAATTATCAATTTAACCAACAATTTGACATTACAATACAAAGTATGTATTAAATACTTATTTTTAAACTATATATTTAACTTAAACTAATCAATTTAAAGAATTATACATTTTTCTAAAAAAATATTCTTTGAACCTAATATTTTCTCTTTTTTTTCTCAAACTATCCATTTAACCCACAATTTGACATTATAATACTATAAAAGTATTAATTACTTATTATTTTTAAACTATATATTTAACTTAAACTAATTTATTTAAACAATTATACATTTTCCTAAAAAAAATATTCTTTTAACCTAATATTTTCCCTTTTTTTACTCAAATTATCAATTTAACGCACAATTTCACATTATAATAATATAAAAGTATTTATTAATTATTTTTAAACTATATATTTAACTTAAACTAATCAATTTCAACAATTATCCATTTTCCTACAAAATTATTCTTTTAACCTAATATTTTCTAATTTTTTACTCAAATTATCAATTTAACCCCACAATTTCACATTTATATACTATACAAGTATTAATTACTTATTTTTAAAGTTTATATTTAACCTAAACTAATCAATTTAAACAATTATACATTTTCCTAAACAATTATTCTTTTAACCTAATTATTTTTATGTTACCTAAATATACAATAAACTACAAAAAAAATTCCAATAATACCAACTAAATTAACAATTTCACATTAAATCATATCTTTTTTTATACATTTTTAACCTAATTAATTATTTTAATTTTCCTTAAATATACAATAAACTATGCAAAATTCATAAAAAACAGAATTATATACCAAAAAACATAAAATATTAAACTAATTAATTACACATTCTTTCCATTCAATAAAACATTATTTAAACTAAAATTCCCAGAAAATTCTAAATAAATGAAAAAAATACAGAAATAATTTACAAAAAATTGCAAACAAATTCAAATAAAATTACCCAAATATTTTTAATTCAACAAACATAAATTTTTATAACTACATTGCAAACTAATCAAGAAAACCCTAACAAATTATAGAAATATAAATAAAAAATTAGGTTAAAAAAAAACCCACTTACCTGAGTTGTCGCCGGCAAGGAGGACCCCAATGATGGCAATGGCGGCGTCTACAGGCTCTGCTCATTCCTCTTCCCCCTCTAAACGTCACTCTTAGATCTCTCCCACTCATTTTCTCTCACAAACTCTCTCCGTCTCTCTCTCTCTCACTCACTCTCTCCCTCTCTCACTCACACACATATACACACACACTCTCTGTCTCTCTTAATTATCTGCTGCTATAAGTTAAAGGAAATGAAAGATAACAGAAAGAAAAAAAATGAAAGAAGAAGAAGAAGAAGGAAGAAGAAACGGCACGCTGTTTTAATTTTACCCCCAAATAACGACCGAAATAATCGGTCTCTAATCGGTCACCAAATTATCGCCATCTACCTGATGACGTGGATTATCACAGCGTAGCGACCAATTAATCCGTCTCAATTCAATCGCTACGCTTTTCAATTTTTACATATTAAATTTTAATTAGCGATCGAAATAAACATCTCTATTCGGTTGCTGTTTAGTCGTTGTGACCACTTGGTGACTGAATTTGGTTTGTCGTTATTTTTCGGTCGTTATTTGGTCTCAATTTCGGTCGTTAAGCTTTTATTCTTTATCTCTCTTTTTTCTATGTCTAGTCGGTCGCTATTTAATCTCTAATTGATGACCGACTTGTTCGGTTGGCGTTTTTGGTCGGTAAATGGGCTTTTTTTAGTAATGTGATGGCATTCCTAGCAAGAGTAGAAGACAAGAATCTTGGAACACTTTGAGGAATTTATCTTCGGTTTCTAATTTACCATTGTTTGTGATGGGAGATTTTAATGATTTGCTGGACCTAGGTGAGAAAGAAGGCTAATGTCATCATCCTAATTCTTTAATTATGGGTTTTCGAAATGTTGTTGAAGAAGCCAGTCTACTAGATTTGGGTTTTGAAAGAAATGGTTGGACTTGGGAAAGAGGTAGAGTGCAGGCCCATTGGGTTAGAGAAAGACTTGATAGAACCCTTGTAATAGAGTCTTGGTGTTCAAAATTCCTTGATGCACGTGTTACTACACTTGAGACTATTATTGTTGATCATCTCCCTATCTTACTTCAGCCAAGTTCTAGATTTGTTTACTCTAAAACCGGTAGATTTCGCTTCAAAAATCTTTGGATAATTGTTAGGGAGTGTAAATCTGTTGTCGAAACAAGTTGGCATTCTGATCCTAGCTTGAGTCTTGCTTAAAAGATTCATAATACGATTGAGAACTTGGAGTTTGGGGGCGAAATAAAGCAAGAAGGTTTCATCATCAGATTTTGGAGGCAAAACACATATTACAAACTACACGTCATCAACGGGATGATGAGGGGCTAAGCTTATTTGAAGATGCAAAGATGGGTTTAGATTGTATCCTGGAGCAACAAATAATTTTTTAGAAGTAGAGGTCAAAAAAATTTCTGGTATAAAAATGGGGAATACCCATTTTTTTCATCGCTCAACTTCTATCGGGAAAACAAGGATTCGAATTGAAGCATTAAAAGGTAGTGATGGTAACTGTTATGTTTGGAATAATGGGTTGGGAGAAGTCATTAGTAGTTATTTTAATGAGTTGTTTGCTTTGACTGGTAATGGAGGAGAGGAGATCATTTCTTTGGTTGATGGGGTTATTATAGAGGAGCATAATATATCCTTGATGAGCCCAGTTAGTGAGAATGAAGCTCGGTGAGAAATCTTTGATATGCATCTGGACAAGGCTCCTGGAGTAGATGGTATGACTCTTGGCTTTTTTCAACATTACTAGCATGTTATTAAAAATGATGTACTGAACTTTATTTATGATTGCTTCTCTTTAGGATCAATTCCTTATGAGCTGAATAATACTCTTATTATGCTAACCCTAAAAATTGATAAGCCTAGAAAAATGACTGATCTAAGACCTATTTGTCCTTGCAATGTCACTTACAAAGTCATCTCAAAGGTTCTTGCGAATAGAATTTAGCCTTTGTTGGGTAATCATATTTCTGAGATTCAGAGTGCTTTTGTACCCCGTCATCTCATATCTAATAATATCATGATAGCATTTGAATGTATGCATCATCTGAAAGGAAAGCACAAGGGTAAAGATAGTTAGATGGCACTAAAGCTGGATATGAGTTAGCATGCGATCATGTGGAATAGGCTTTCTTGAAAGGCATGTTACAGGCATTTGGCTTCAGTGAGGCAGTTGTGAATTTAATTATGTCATGTGTTTCTTCTGTTATCTATACAATAGTTCATGACGATCAAAAGGTTGGTCCTATTATGCCTTCATGGTGGACTAGACAAGAAAATCCCTTATCTCCTTATCTTTTTATTATATGTGTAGAAGGTTTGAGTTTACTACTTAGGCATAAGGAGAGAATTGGTATGGTCCATGGGTTGAAGATTTGTAGAGGAGCCCCATCAATTAGTCACCTCTTTTTTGCGGATGATTACCTGTTGTTCTTTAAGGCAAAACTAGAGGAATTGAATCAGGTGAAAGAGGTGTTAAGCACTAATGAAAGTTGTTCCGGTCAAGCTATCAACTTTTTGAAGTCTGCAGTTTTCTATAGTCTAAATGTCAATCCTAATTGTTCTATTACTCTCTCTGAGAACATAGGAGTTAAATAACTGGATATTAATGGGAATTATTTGGGGTTTCCTTGTATGATCAGAGGTAATATACAAGTTATTTCCTCTTGGTTGAAAAGTAAAAATTTATGCTAAGAGGCAGTCATTGAAGCATTCTTTTTTATCGTTAAAGAACCAAGTAAGTACTTCTAGACCACTTGAATTACTTCATATGGATTTGGTTGGACCTTCACAAGTAGCGAGCTTGGGTGGAAAACACTACACCTATGTCATTGTTGATGACTACTCTAGATTTTGTTAGGTTGCATTCCTTACTTATAAGAGTGATGCTTTTGAAACTTTTAAATGTTTTGAAAAATGTGTTCAAAATGAAAAAGAATATTTCATATCTTCCTTAAGAAGTGATCATGGAAAAGAATTTGAAAATGAAGCTTTTGAAAGTTTTTGTTCAAAAAGAGGAATTTCATATAATTTTTCATGTCCAAGAACTCCTCAACGAAATGGTGTTGTTGAAAGGAAAAATCGTGCATTGATTAAGATGGTTAGAACAATGCTCAATGAATATAGTTTACCAACTTATTTTTGGGCAGAGGCCGTCAATACATTATGTTACATTTTGAATCGTGTTTCTAAAAGACCTATTTTGATCAAAACACCTTATGAGTTATGGGATGGTAAAACACCCAACATTTCATATTTTAGAGTTTTGGTTGTAAGTGTTACATTCTTAATACAAAGGATTATATTGGCAAATTTGCATCTAAAACGGATGAAGGAGTCTTCTTAGGCTATTCTAACTCAAGTAAAGCTTATAGAGTCTTTAATAAAAGAACTCTAGTTATTGAATAGTCCATGCATGTTACCTTTGATGAATCTAGTAAACTTGATCTTGTGAAAGGTAGTGTTTCTTACGATGAAATTGTAGATGACCTTGAAAAGCTCAACATTGGAGGAGATGAAACTCAAAATAAAAAGGAGCTTAACAAGGATAATGAACCATAAGAACAACATGCATTAGAAGAAGCAAGAGATGATCTAGCACATGTAGATCACCAAGAATTGCATAGAGACCTTCCAAGAGATTGGAGATTCTCTAAAGATCATCCCATGGACAACATTATTGGTGAAACCTCTAAGGGTGTAAGTACTCGAAACCAACTTAAATTCTTAGATTCTAATCTTGCATTCCTTTCTCAAATTGAACCTAAAAATGTTGATGAGGCACTCCAAGAGGAGAGTTGGGTACTTGCTATGGAAGAAGAACTCAACCAATTTGAGAGGAATAAGGTTTGGGATTTAGTTCCTAGACCTAAGAATCATCCAATTATTGATACTAAATGGGTATTTAGAAACAAATTGGATGAGCAAGGTCAAGTCACTAGGAACAAAGCTCGATTGATTGCCAAAGGGTATAACTAAGAGGAAGGCATTGACTATGATGAGACATTTGCACCCGTTGCAAGATTGGAGGCCATTAGAATTCTTTTAGCATTTACATCATTCATGGATTTCAAACTTTTTCAAATGGATGTTAAAAGTGCATTTTTAAATGGTTTCATTGAAGAGGAAGTGTATGTTGAACAACCTCCCGATTTTGAATATTTTGATTTTCCAAATCATGTTTTCAAACTAACTAAGGCCTTGTACAGTTTAAAACAAGCTCCTAGAGCTTGGTATGAAAGGCTTAGTTCATTTCTTTGCAAAAATAGTTTTGAAAAAGGGAAGGTTGACACTACTCTCGTCATAAAAAGACATAAACATGACATACTCATTGTCCAAATTTATATTGATGATATTATATTTGGTGCTACTAATGAAAAACTTTACCAAGAATTTGCTAAGTGTATGACTAAGGAATTTAAGATGAGCATGATGGGAGAGCTCAAGTTCTTTCTAGGACTTCAAATCAAACAAGGCAAAGAGGGGATCTTCATCAATCAAGCCAAATACACCAAAGAATTAATAAAAAGATTTGGCATGGAAGGTTGCAAAACAAGTAAAACCCCCATGAACACAACAATAAAATTGGACAAGGATGAAAAGGGTAAGAGTGTAGATGAAAAGAAGTATAGAGGTATGATCGGCTCACATCTTTATTTAACTTCATCTAGACCCGATATTATGTATGCTACATGTTTATGTACTCGATTTCAAGCATATCCTAAAGAATCTCATTTGCATGCCATCAAAAGAATTTTAAAATATTTGCATGGCACAATGCATTAAGGACTATGGTATCCTAAGAGTGTTTCTTTTGAACTAGTTGCATACTCGAACTCGGATTATGTCGGTAACTTAATGGATAGAAAAAGTACTTTCGGTAATTGTCAACTACTTGGCAATTGCTTAGTTTCTTGGTGTTCTAAGAAACAAGTTAGTGTCGTTTTGTCAACCGCTGAAGCCAAATATTTAGCGGTGGGGTGTTGTGGATCACAATTCTTGTGGATGAAATAACAATTGAAAGATTATGGTTTAACTATTGATCACATTCCCATCAATGTGATAATACTAGTGCTATAAATCTTTCAAAGAACCCAATTCAACACTCTAGGAGTAAGCACATATATATTAGACATCATTTTTTAAGAGATCATGTACAAAAAGGTGATGTTGTATTAGAATTTATTGATACAACTAACCAATTGGCTGATATTTTCACAAAATCTTTCAATGAAGAATGCATGAACTTCATTAAGAGTGAGCTAGGGATGCTTGATGGATGTTCCCATTGATTTTAAAATGTTTTGAGATACTTGGTTTGAAATCATATCGCATATGTTATAGGACTTAATATGTAATCCTTTTGGCTACCTAAATAGCTCTTAGGACACATATAAAGTCATAAAACAAGTAATGGCTGATTATGGCATAAAAAATCTTAACTTCAACTCAAAAATCGTTTTGAACCTATCAGTCGCGTGGAAGATTTATCAATCTCACACATGACTTAGAGTAAAATTTTTATCAAAATTTCTGAAGCTTCATCACGTGCAAGATGATATACATCACCTACGTGATGTGATTTCTCATTTTTGCTAAAAGTTTCTGTTTCTTTTATCACGAGGAAAATTCATTCATCACCTACACGATACAACCTTCCAGAAAAATCTAAAGTTATGTTTTGATTCATCATGTACAAGATCTCCAGATCACGTAGGTGATCAATCTTTTCTTAAGGTTTTTAATTGAACTAATCAAGTGAGTGATGCTCTCATTCTCCACGAGATCGAGCAAATCTTTTTTAACTAAAAGTTATGTTTCATTCATCGCATAAGTGATCATCACCATCACGTGCGTGATAGGTCACTTTTTTCAAAATGTTCCTGAGAATTTTGAAGATCACGCTCGTGATACTTAATCACGTACGTGATGCTCTATAGTTTTTTTAAAAAAATAGTCGTTACTAGCTGTTGTGAAACAGCTAGTTTCAATCTTTTCCTTGATTTTCTGCCATAATAAGCCTATATGCATCTATATATACCCATTACAACATGTGTGAGAAGGTTTACAACCCTTTATCTCAAACTCAAGGCTATTTTCTCTCTATTTCTTCTCTACTCCTCCCTCCTAGCCTTGAGTTCCTCTATTTTTGATTCATTTTCTGCATTTCCATAGCATCATAAATCAATAATGACTAAGAAGCAAAGAGCTAATAGAGGTTTAGTTGATGATCTAGCCAAACATCCTTACAAAAAGGTAAAGTATACCAAATCCTCAAGTGAAGATGAACCCATATTGCTTCTCTTTCACTAAAATAGAAAGAAGCCCTCTCCAAATCTCATCCTCCACCTGCAACAAAGAAGAAAACTGTTGCTAGAAAGGACAAGGGAAAAGGAAAGATGGAAGATCTACCAAAACCTCAAGAACAACCCCCAATCAAAAAAACCAATAGGGATTGTTATTGGTGCTTCTTCACAAGCACAACCTACTCGTGAAAATGCCTTAAAGATAGTTGAGGACTTCCTACTTGGAGAAGATTTAGAGGAATTCCATAGGCTTAATGAGAAAGCTAAAATGGAGACCAAGAAAGTGGCAGAGGCAGCCATCAAAGACCTTGGCATCAAGGATGAAATTGAAGGCTACCTTCAAAACCTGAGCTGGACCACTTTTGCTAGGCCAAAGTATAGTGGGTATAGGAATCTAACTCTGGAAATCTTTTCTTCCTTTTAAGTGGACAAAAAGGGAGATAAGGAGCTTAGTCAATATGTGTGCAGATTTGAACTTTTTGGAAAGAAAGTGGTTCTACTGAAATTGGCCTGGGATGCCTGCTTTAGGTTTTCAAAGGTAGGCATTGCTAATTTCAATGAATCAGAATCGGACATAAGGAAATTTTAGAGAGAAATCTTTGCTTCCAAATCTTTCAGACCAGCTCTCTCTCTATCAAAGTGCCTCAACACCATTGGACTCTATGTGCTTCACAAGATCATCTGCAACACTGTCTTGTACAAGAAGGATGGGAATGATAAGGTACCACAGAAAGACTTGCTTTTTATGCATTGTGCTATCCACAACAAGCCTATTCAGACAGCCTACTTCTTCATCGATCATCTCCTTGGACTGACTGGCGAAGGATCAGCCATTCTAACTGGTTCTTACATCTCTGAAATTGCCTATTTTTCAAGTTTGATCTGGAAAAACCCCAAGCATATCCTCTTGAAGGAGAGCTTAGACTTGGCAGAGGACTCTTGGACCTTTCATCCTTCATTCACAAAATGAACGTTGTGACTAAAGAAGGTGACAAGTTTGTTTATCTTGGTGCAGTAGCTAATGAAGATAAAGGGAAGGAAATACTAGAAAAGAAGAAGAAGATCAAAGAAGCTGCTACAAAAGGTAAAGAGACTATTGAAGGTGAAGAAGAGAAAAGGGAACAAGCTGAAGAGGAGGAGGATGAAGGTATGAAGAAAGTTGACTTGATGTTTAACACTATCAACAAAATGGCCAAGATGATGCTTGACACTGAAAAGTGGCAAAAAAGGGTGGATAAGCAGCTAGTTCAACACAACATAGAGATTCTTAGGATTTTTAGAGCTATCCAAGAAATCAAACAAGCACAAATATCACCAAAAGCCAAACCAACTCATTCCCTCTAAGCTCTTAGTCATTCATGCATCTCATTATCATTTTTCATAATTTTGTGAATGTTTGTATTTACTTATCTTTCTTAATAAAAATTGCTGATTTATGAGCTTAATTGTTTATATTTTTGATTATTTTTGCTCCTTTTATACCTCACTCGTGTTTATTTTTGAGTTAACAAAGGGGGAGAATTTCTGGATCTCTATGCAAGAGAGAAATGGATTGAAATTAATCTCCTTATCTTATGCTCAAGTTGAGGGGGAGCAATCTCAATCAACTCACACACTTGGTTTAATTCTTTAATCTTAAAATTGTTTTTGGTTGTCAAACTCAAAAAGGGGGTGATTGATGGCCTAAAGGTCTTATATCTAACCTATTTTAAGCTTGAAAACCTCCCCTAAGTATTTAATCAAGTTTCTAACTGTGTAGGTTGAGTATCAAAAGACAAAATTCAATGTTTGGTAAAATGACCTATAAATCGCGTGCAAAATGGTATGGATCACGCATGTGATCGACATCTCGAGCACCATCACCAACGTTATCCAGAACGTGATGAAGATGAAAATTCTTGGTATCTCTAGACTAAGTCTCATCACGCCTGTGATTAGTAACATCACCCACGTGATGGACATCACCTGGAAGATGGAAGCATCACGAGTTAAATGGAAGAAAAACACAGCTTCGGGTGAAAGACTTCATCATGCACGTGATGAGTCAATCACCTACGTGATGATGGAATTTAATGAACTAGCTAGAACCTACCATTGATCATGCAGAAGATGATAGGAGTCACGTCTAAGATGGTCAATGATCACTTGAAGAGTTACAGGGGATCACGCACGTGATGAACACCATCACCTAGGTGATCAAGCATCCAGTAACCTCATTTTCATTAAATATCCTATAAGCATTCATCACATCCGTGATCATTTTCATCACCCACGTGATTCTCAAATTTTCATAACCGTTAGAGGAATTTTCAAGCATCATGCATGCGATGGATTTATCACCCACGCGATAGACACAATCATTGTCGTTTGTTTTAATTTTTCTATCCGTTGGAAACACCTTGATTAGTTTCTAACAGCTAGTTTCTTGGGGTTAATGGCTATAAATACCCTTGCTAATTGTGTTTAGAAATAACACACATTGTTAGATAGCGAAAACTCTTGCAATTTATTTTCTAAAATTTTTTGTAACATAAATTCTTTTGTAAATTTATTGTGTGTAAGTAGATAGAGTCTAGAGAATTTGTTGCTTGGGTTGAGTGATCATTCTACTTTGTAAAAGTGTCAATCTTTGTGAGGATTGGAAAACACTTGTGTAGGTTTAGTGTTAGCTTTGTAAACACTAGGTTAGGTGTGAGCCTTTGTAAACACTAGGTTTGGGGTCAACCTTGGTAAACTCTAGGTTTGGAAAAAGCCTTAGAAATTCTCTTTGTAAAGGTTGAAGATAGCTTGTAAAATCTTCATTGTAAAGGTTGGAGATAGCCTATTAATTCTCCTTGTAATCCATTTGTGGTAGTGGAACCCCAAATTGTGTATTTGGGAGAAGTGGACGTAGGTCAAGAGTTGGACCGAACCACTATAAACTTTGTCTATTCTCCAAAGCAATTTTTAAATACTAATTCATCACTAATTCACCCCCTTCTTGGGCATTTCAAAGAATAAGATTTCGAGCATTTTATTATTTAATTACCAAGTTAAGTTGATAATTTCTTTGCATTCATTTCTTCATTGCTCCCTATTAGCCCCGATACCACTTATAATGCGATCCAATGATTCCACTCTTTTTTTGGGTTGTATTATCAGTGACTACCACTCATGGTGATTGAGTTATCCTACTATGGCCTACCATCCTAGGAATGGTTAATGGGCTATAGTTAACGGGAGGCTCATGTCGGATCTCCTACCATCATAACAATGGTTAACGGAAGTCTGACCACTGTGGGAACCTTTTTAGCCAACCCGGTTGTCCTAGCCCACATGTAATGGCCATAGTAACTTTCATTAGGGTTATACCAAATATTACTTGTTGCTTGATGCCATGAAGCCATTATTTTGACCTAGCTCAATGTTATTGCCCTTAAATCAAACCCTAATTACTACTTGTGTGAAAGGGATGTCAAAGTGTTGACCTAATTGTACCTGGTTAATTCTAAGATGACCTAGAACATAGGAATGTTAAGATTTGAGAAAAGTAACCTTAATTAATACCTTTGTGAAAGGGATTAAGCTGTGAAAGTCTAATTATACATGCTGATGCTAAAATGGCCCTAGATCATGGAGAATATTGAGAACTTGTTAAGGGCGAAGACATTGGATAAGGATGTTATAATGGCTTATTGTTTGGTTAGGATGTTGAGAGATATATATGTATATGCCGGTAGTTACATCCCCTATTGATGTATAGGACCCAGACCACATCCTAGGAAATTGGACTTTCCCAAGGAATACGTGTGTGGAAGTAATAAGGTTGGAAGGTCTACCACTTGGTTGTATTTATCTATGTATAGTTAACATGTTTTCTTGTTTCCTTCATCATGCATTCATGTATACATACATACATGCATACATTTATTTGCATTTTCCCCTGCTAACAATTTATCTTGTAGTGAATCATAGATTCTACAAACTCATCCTGCACCGCTTGGAAACGTGTTGGCGGTCGACTAGTTCGTATTCCCAATAACGGTTTATACTCAAAAGACTCTATCACAAACACTTTTGAAGCATCAGAAAACCTAGAAATACCGAACATGTCTGGAAACCCAATCAAGGCATAGATATGGATGCTCTGATAACTACCATGCAAACTATGATTTGTGAAGAAGTTCAGAACGCAGTTAAGAAGAGTGGTGAGACCTCTCAAAATGATGATGGCTCTGATCATGATGATTGGGACAAGGAGAAAGAGAATGAGGATGATGATAAGCTAGAGAGTGATGCTATTTCAACCCTCACCAAGAAAATGGAAATGCTCTAGGATCTTTTGAAGGGTAAGAAAATAGAGTCCGATTATGACCTTGATCGCATGGGTATCCAAGGCATGAAGAAGCTACCTTCAAGGTTCATCATGCCAGATATGCAAAAATTTGATAGTGCATGTTCATGACCCAGGTCACACATCAAATAGTGTGGCTCCATCATATTTGCAACACTGCTGGACACAGATAAGAAGATTGCAGTGTTTTCTTTATCTCTTACTGGTATGGCCCAAGACTGGTATCACCGCTTACCTTCCTCGATTCAGGCAAACTGGAAAGGGCTCTATGAACCCTTCATCGGCCAATACTCATATAATGCTAAGCTTGAGGTCTTGCTTCGAGATCTCGAGATGACAATGCAATGGCACAATGAATCTTTGCTGATTTCCTTACTCGTTGGAGGAATAAGGCTACTTTGCTGAAGAATAAACCATCATAGAAAGATCAAGTCAGAATAATAGTTAGGAATGTGCTTCCTAGTATTGTACAAACTCTACTATGAACCCCAAGTCTTTTAATGACTTGTATGATGACAGACTGCAATACGAGGAGATTGAAATAGAAAGGTAGAGAGCCTAAAAGGGAAAGGCACCATATTCTCGACCTTCAACACAAACCCATAAAACAGGTGATGTTAACCAAGTCCAAATTAGAAAAACCTACCAACCGTAAATTCTCCAACTTCAATTGCCCTTTGCCCAAAGTCATTGAAAGACTGGAAAGACAAGAACGAGACAGAAACCCACCAAAAGACAAGAACGAGACAGAAACCCACCAAACACCAACTCACCCAGCTACAACCCACATGCCTATTGTCATTATCATCAAGTGCAAGGACATCATATCGATAACTGCCTAAGACTCAAACACCAAATCCAAGACCTCATAGATGTCAGGAAAATCACTAACTCGGAATCCAGACAACCAAACAATAAAACCAACCCTTTACCCAATTACACCTGTGTACCTCTACCAAACCAAACCATGTGCATTGAGTCAGGGTTCATAGAAGAAGAAGTACTAGCTTCATTTGAATAGTCGAGTTTGGAGACAGCTCTTTTAGGGATAGTTGAGAAGCATGTGAGCCATTTGAGGATGGCTGGGGTGTTTCCTAAAGATAAACGTGATGCTTATCTCCTCCAAATTAAAATGGGAGGTGTGTTCCGAGATGTTTTTATGTTTGATGCATGGTACTCCTCTAGTGAAGATGAGGCTGAAATTGATGATGTCGTCCAACTGGTAAAGAATAGACAACTTGAAGTGAAGTCTGTCACCCGGAGTGGGAAAGACTACCAGAGAAAAGATGCAAGCAAGGCAGTACCTAAAGCTACTACCAAAAAAGACATTCCTATCAATGAGGTTATTGAGCTTGTCATTGAAGCTCAGGAGGATTTGGTCACTGAACAATTGAAGAAAACCAGCTCTAATGAAAGCATATGGCACCTACTCATCTACTTAGAATCACACGGGAAGGCTTTGGTAGATGCCCTCTCCAAAATTTGAGTCCCAGCAGATGCTACACTAGAAAATATGGTGGGTTTGATGACCAAGAAGAAGCCAGGAGAGATCACTTTCACAGATAATGATTTGCCTTTAGAGGGTAAAGATCATAACAAGGCCTTTTACATCACTACTGAAGTGAATGGCAAGAGAACCTCTTGTGTAGTGGCGGATGATGGTTCTGCCATTAATGTTTGACTTTCTAAGCTGATGCCAAAACTGGGGATTTCTGCTGCTAATCTTAAGCAATCTGAACCAGTTATTCAGGCCTTTGATGACTCAAAAAGTAATGTAGAAGGCATCTTTACTACAAAGGAGAAGGTCGGCCTATCAAGTCTATGGTAGATATAACAGTGCTTAACATCCCGGTGACTTTCGCTGTGTTACTCGAGAGGCCATGGTTTCATTCTTTGGGAGGTGCTCCCTCCACTCTACACTAAAAGATCAAATTCCCTCATGAAAGGGGAATCCTAACCATCAATGCTGAGCTGATCCAATCTATTGCTATCTTGAGGATTGCTCCAAAAGGTGTTATTTCTCTAATGGGCTTCCAAGTAATGGGGATTTTCAAGCCACTAATCATTAAGTCAACATAATGTTGAAAAAGATGAATTATCTGCCAGGCTTAGGACTGGGAAAGAACCAGCAAGGAGTCACTTCTTTCCCCGATTTCATATCACAAATAACCCGTGATAGTTTGGGTTATAAGGGGGAATCTTCCCAAGAGGATAAGAATAAGAAAGGAGGGAACTTGCTTTACTATTACTTTGTACCAGAAGACGATAATTGCTCTGATGATGTGAATGCTGTTGCTGGGGGGCAAGCTAGTCCCAGGTTTTAAAATGTTTGATGATTTGTTGTGTATATAGGAGCTGATTACAGATGAATTGCTTATGAAAGTGGAAGGACAAACCATTGAAGATGTTGCTGTTGAAGATACCACTCTTCCTACTGCTATTGATGTTGCTCCTGTTTCAGAATTAGACTCCTTTTATAGAAAATGCTTTGCTTGATGTATTTTACTCTATTGATGTGATTTCCTCTAAACTCTTTGAGGATGAGGATACTTTTGTTGCAAAGGTCAATGATATAACTACCGACTTTGCTTATTTGTGTGATGTTTTCCCTAATAGCATAGTGCATTTCATAGATCATACCATAAGCATGTTTAATATTAATTCTGTTCAAACTAGTGCATTTAATTTTGGGACAATAGAGGAGCCTAAGGAAATATTGATTGCATCCAATGTGACACTCAAGGAAAGGGAGAAGTTTGAACAGATCATCAAAAAGAGAGAGAAGGTGTTCACTTGGACTTACAATGACATGCTAGGTGTTGACCGGAACATTGCAGAACACCATATTCCCACTAATCCAAAAATGAAGCCTGGTGAAGCAGAAACTTAGACGGTTGAGACCAGAATGGGCTAAGTTAATCAGGGAAGAAATTGAGAAATAGATCAAAGTAAGATTCCTAGAAGTTGTAAAATATCCAAAATGGTTGGCAAATATAGTTCAAGTTCCAAAGAAGGATGGTAGAGTCAGAATGTGTGTAGATTACAGGGATTTGAACAAAGCGTCGCCCAAAGATGATTTCCCACTGCGCCACATTGATGTTCTTATTGATAGCACTGTAGCTAGTGTTATGTACTCCTTTATGGATGAGTTTTCGGGATCAGATCATGATGGCACTTATTAACAAGTTTAAGATAGCATTCATTATTGAATATGGGGTATTCTGCTACAAAGTGCCTTTTGGTTTGAAGAATGCAAGTGCAACTTACCAGAGGATGGCAACCACCTTGTTCCATGATATGATGCATAAAGAGGTAGAAGTTTATATGGATGACATGATGGTCAAATCCCCTACTCGCGAGCAATAATTTGAAGCCTTGAATAAGTTCTTAGCCAGAACTGAAAGATATAATTTGAGGCTGAACCCTAAGAAGTGTGTCTTTTGAGTGACTTCAGGGAAACTACTAGGCCATATGGTGAGTCAGAGGGGTATCGAAGTGGACCCGGACAAGATCAAAGCAATCCAGGAGATGACAGCGCCAAAGATAGAAAAGGAGATTAGAGGGTTTCTGGGGAAATTATAGTATATCAGCCGGTTCATCTCAAAAGTGACCATGGTATGTGATCCAATTTTCAAATTACTCAGGAAAGATCAGCCAAAGCAATGGAATCTGAAGTGTTAAGAGGCTTTCAAAAAAATAAAACAATATCTAATGGCTCCTCCTATCCTCCAGCCACTAAAGACAGGGAAGCCATTGATATTGTACCTGGCACTCGAAGAAGAAGCAATAGGGGCTATGGTGGCCCAAGCAAATGATGCAGGAGTTGAACACGCCGTTTATTACCTCAGTAAGAAGATGTTTCCCTATGAAGTCAGATATGACTTGATACAGAAGACTTGCTTGGCAGTAATTTGGACAACACGAAAGCTCAAGCACTATTTTCAGTCATATCGAATTGAAGTGGTAGCCAAGATCAACCCTCTGAGGTACCTTTATGAAACGCTGGTGTTGATAGGAAAATTGGCAAAGTGGCTAATACTCCTAATGGATTTTGATATCCAGTACATCACAAAGAAGACTATTAAAGGTCGTGTAGTGGCCAAATTCCTTGCTTTTCATCCGAACGGAGAACAAGAAACCTTTGAATTTAAATTTTCGGATGAAGGACTATGTCATCAAAATTCAAGAATGAAAGCTATATGTTGATAGGGTAGTAAATAGTAGAGGTGCTGGAGTGGGAGTAGTTCTGGTCACCCCTAAGGGAGAAAACATCCCAATGGCCAAGAAGCTGGATTTTTGAGTCACTAACAACATGGCTAAGTATGAAGCTTGTATCTACGAGTTAGAAGCTACTATGTCTACCGAGGCAAAAGAGATTGTTGTGTATAGAGACTCAATGTTAATCATTAATCAGGCCATAGACGAATGGGAAGTGTGGGATGAGAAGTTAAAAATTATGCAGAATACTTATAGTCTATTATAGCGAATTTTCACAAATGTTGCTTGTTTCACTTATCCAAGGAAGAGAATCAAATGGCAGATGCTTTAGCTACGCTGGCCTCGATATGGGACAATCTAAAGGGGGTAGCGATGAAACCACTTGTAATGGTAAGATCAAGGTAGCCATGTTATCAGGATGTATGGGTAATTTGTTTAATTGGGCCTCCAGAGAAGCCATGGTTTTATGACATTCAGAAGCTCCTAGAAACTCAAGAATACCCTGAAGAATTCTCAAGTAAACAATGATAGGCCTTACGGGTGTTGTCTAGAAATTACATTCATCATGATGGTGTACTTTATAGATGCACTCAGATGGGTACATTACTTTGGTGTCTCACTAAAGAAGAAGCCATGAAAGTGATGAAAGAAATCCATGCCTGTTAACGCGGTTCTCACATGAGTAGACGTTCTTGCTACCAAGATTCAATGACAGGGTTATTATTGGGATTCAATAGATCATGATTGCATTCAATTAGTAAGAAAATTCCATGATTACCAAGTACATGGGGATCAGCTCCATATCTCGCCATCAGAATAGCATAGTCTGACTTCACCATGATCGTTTTTAGCATGGGGTGTTGACATAATTGGGCCAATTAAGCCAACAGCTTCTAATGGTCACAAGCACATCATTGTAGCAGTTGAATACTTCTCCCGATATATGGAAGCTGTATCCTTGCCAAATTTTACTACTCGCAATATGAAACAGTTTATTGATAAAAGACTCAAGTGTAGATTTGGTATTCCTCATCATATTGTCTCTGATAATGGGGTTCAGTTTCAAGGTGAGACAATAGAGTTTTTAAGGAAGAATAGGATTGAACATCACAAATCATCACCCTATAGACCACAGGTAAATGGGGCGGTTGAGGCTACCAACAAGACAATCAAGAAAATTTTAGCCAAGATGGTAAAAACATATAAGGATTGGTCATCATAGCTTTAATATGCTGTTATGGGATATAATACAACTGTTAGAAGTGCAACAAGCTAGACTCCTTATTCACTAGTGTTTGGGGGTGAAACCGTACGGTCAATAGAAATGCAGTACAAGTCACTAAGAGTCGCTTTAGAAGCACACTTGCTAGAAACTCAGTGAGCAGAAGCTAGATACCAATAGTTGTTGTCTTTGGAAGAAAAGAGGAAAAGGGCATTGTACCACACTCAAGTCTACCAAAAAGGGATTGCCAGGGCTTTTAACAAAAGAGTTAAACCCAAGACCATTAAGGAGGGTGATTGGGTTCTAAAACAAGCCAAACCAATTCCTTTTGATCCTAGAGGGAAATTCAAGCCTAATTGGAAAGG
This sequence comes from Bocquillonia castaneifolia, assembly GCA_948193215.1. Classification (NCBI taxonomy): domain Eukaryota; kingdom Viridiplantae; phylum Streptophyta; class Magnoliopsida; order Malpighiales; family Euphorbiaceae; genus Bocquillonia; species Bocquillonia castaneifolia. Next base: position 18,046 of record CANYLF010685429.1, read on the forward strand.
TCCATATTTAGTGGTGAAATACTGCTGAAGGGAGACGTTAAGATCTTTGACTTGGATGAGAATGAATTTACCCAGTACATTAATCTGGACAGGTTGATGAAATATTATCTCTAGAAATGACGGGGTGATGAGATGACCGAAACAGGGGGCATATTGGATGTAATCAATAAAGTACACTTTTGTAACTAATTTTAAATACATTAAATAAAAAAAAGCATTTTTATTAAACATGGTTCATAGTCTAGTTCTTTATTTTGCATCAAACCAAAAAGGAAACAAACACACAAGCAAATGGTTATGAGACCTAATGTCTAGTCCTCTTTGATAAAGAACTTCCATGCAAGCTCATTCTATATAAATTGTCAACTCTCTTTTCCCTGGTGTAGGAAGGCTCCTGTGCCTGTTGCAGTTTCACCTAGGCTTTATAAGTCTCATCTATTTTAGTGCTACGGTCAAACCTGAGATTCCGCTCAATTTGCCTCTCAGACCAATCTCGCTAAATCTTCTCCAAGAATGGAGATCGAAGGCCAGATGGATCAAAGTTAGGAAGTACGCGAATGATATGTTGCTCAAGCCCATATTGACGGCATAGCCTGGAAGGTGTATAGAAGCTGGTGGAATGCAGACCGGCTAGGGGGATTGCAGACAAGGAGGTTTTGCCTCAGAGCTTGAGCCATGACTAGCAACTGTAGCACTATGTGTTCAGCTGCGGGGCTGAAGTGGTAGTCGCCACCCGAACCGGCATCGGGAATGTCTTACAAGGTGTACATCCTAATTCCTCTCAAGAATATGAAGGATGCATTAACCCTAGAGATTCATGGATCCGACTTATCAATTCCTGGACGTGATTCTTTATCCAATACTCCTAGTATTATACCAACCTTCATTCCTTCTAATAAAGCAATAAAAACACATAACAATATAACCTACCTTTTCACACATACACATGCAAGAGTGAGTTTCTAATAAAAAACAAGAGTTAATTTTAATGATTACCAACCATGATTAAGATTAATTTACATGTAAAAGAGCCATAATAAGCACATAACACATAAACACAGCAACAAACTTAGGGTTTCTACCATTTTAGACCTAAAGTGATTATCAAATGACATTATTTAACCAATTACTTGTAATAACAAACCTAAAAAATTTCCAAAGAAGATTCAGATGCTTAACTTGTCGCTGCATTCCACATGAAAGCTACCGAATACTCATTCACAAACTTGCAGAACCACATATTTTGACAAAATAGAACTTTGGGAAGCTGAAGAAGTGGTAATGCCACTTCAGGGACTGGCGTTTGGGCCCAACGCCACTCTTGCTTATAGCGTTGGTGACTAGGCAGAGAATAAAAGATGCATTTTGATAAAAAAAACACGGTTTTTAGGTTTACCAAGCCCCAAAAATGCACATACAGAGACAAAAATGCATAAAATAATCACAAAAACATACAAAAATGCATGAAACATGGCAAAATGACCTAGATCTAATCATGGTATGCATAAAACACAATAAAAACACGAGCTTCGCACTTAAAAGATTAAAAGATCACATCTTTACACATAAAACGTGCAAAAGGCATAAACTTTATTCATAAAACTTCAAAATAACTCAATTTAGCGTAAAGAAACAAACTTTAACATTAAAACATGCAAAGATTATAACTTTGTGTATCAAAACACAAAAAGATGCAACCTTTATACGTTAGAACTCACAAGAACATGACTTTTATGCAAAAGGAATATTTTTTATGCAAAAAAAAATGGAAAGAATGGATTTTTATGAATGGAAAACATTTAAATAACATCAAATATAGCAAATCTGAAATAAAACATGAAGAAACATGCAAAAAGAAACAATTTTCATAACAAAACATAAAAAAAAGGTGCAATCTTTATTCATTAAAACCCAAAAGAGGTGATTTTTTGACAAAAGAAGTAAGTTTTATGAAAAAGAAACTATTTTTATTCAATTAAACATAAAAAGAAAAGATTTCTATGCATGAAAACATGTTAACAAGATCAAATAATGCAGATCTGGAAGAAAACACAAAGAAACATGAAAAAACATGCGACTTTAAACAATTATGAAGCCTGGACATGGCTTAAAATAATATTTTACCAAAAGAAACATGTAAAAACATTAATGAAACATGCAAACAGAAAATTACAGCAACATATCATCACAATTAACATGAAAAGATGCAAGGAAACAATGAAAAACATAAAGAAAAGTAACTTACCTTTCAAGGAATTGGCTTGGAAGCACTTGATAACCCTCAGATCTTGTTTGAGTGACTTTTGTGTTGCTTTCCAATGATTAAAGGCTGCTGGAATTTGCTTCAATGGATTAGAACATCAAAACCAACTTTGAATGCAAAAGATGCAACCTTTTATGAGTTTTTTTGTGTTTGTAATATGAAAAGTGTAATGTCTCTTGGCAATCAAGTGAATTCAGAGCTTTGATACAGAAAACCAAACCCTAAATTCGTATGGAATGTTTACCTCCCCCTAAAACCTAGTTTTAGACCAGTATTTATACCCGTAATAGCTTAAAACTTAAGCTAGGGCTACCATAATCAGTTTCCTACTAAAATTCAATGACTTAAGCCTAAAGCAAAGGGTTTTTTGGATAAAAATAGCCCTCCTGAGCTTTGGGACGCGTGTATGACACGTACGAGCCATTTCAGGCTGAAACAGCCCAAAAATGGGCTTTTTACAGTTGAAAATGATTGACTGGCATTGGGGGCCCAACGCCAGTCTTCCTTGAGGCGTTGAGCCCAATGCTAGTCATATGAGTGGTGTTGGGCCCAACTCCACTAGGAAGAGTGGCATTGGGCCCAATTCCACTCCCTAGAGTGGCGTTGGGCCCATTTGGGCCTCCAAACATCCGATTTTGTAAAAACCTAAAACTGAGAAAATGTACAGAATGGCCTCAACTATCAAAAATTTCAAGTCATTTAGACACTTGTAGAAAAAGTTATGACAAAAATCATCTGAAAAATGCATCGTTTATGCTCAAAATCGGATTTTAGAGAAAAACGTGCTATGCAAGCTTAGAAAACACTCAAAGTGAAGCAAATATATTCTCTAAAAAGCAATGTCAACTCAATTCATGCTACTTAGAACATGAATGATCATCACTGGGCCTCCAAGCCGCTTTCGTATTCCTGTGTCAAAAATTAGGTGTTAACAGGGACGCAATGCCCAAGGAATTCTTGCGTCACACACAACAATTGCCACCAAGAACAATGCCACTGAATTTTTTGTCACTGTGAATATTGAAGAACTCATGCCATTTTGGACCAGTCATCACAGATTTAGGATGCTGAAGTGGCCGGGACTTCAACTGCCTTGCTTTGTATCTTAACGGATTAGCTAGGGGCAAGATCAGACTCAATTTCTCCTTCAACCATACCTAAAAAAAAGGAAAAAATGATGATGAAAAAAAAGGCCTGATAAGTTGTAAAATCCCTTCGGGGGGAAATTAATGCAAAAATTAAGGCATCAAGAAAAAAGAAAATAAAGATAAAAACCCGATAAGTTGAAAACCTGGGCCTAGGCAGCATATGCAAAAGTTAGGGTAGCCTGCTAGGGTGAAAACCTCACAAAGAGGCACTCTAGGCAAAAGCTAAGGCATAATAATAATAATAATAATAATAATAATAATAATAATAATAATAATAATAATGATGATGATGATGATGATGATGATGATGATGATGATGATGATGATGATGATGATGATAAGAAAGACATGGTTACTTGGAGGAGCAAAGGATTTCCCTGGAAGTTACCACCTCCACGAGTTGAATCTAGCCCAGTCAGCGTCTTTGCCAAGATCACAGGAACAGGATCAGCCTCTTCCTCCACTTGCTTCAAAATGTAAGCAATTTGTATGTCACCCATCTTATCAGGAGAAATCAACAGAAACTGGGTGTAAAGACAGAAGCCCACGATCCTACTCCAAGCTGGACTTCCTATCGCTTTGGTTTTGCCTCATTCAAAGAATCCTAGAAGCATCATCCTATTCCCAACAGAACATTGCAACAGCTTCTCCGGAGATAAATCAAAGAGTCGTACCATGAAGCTTGGAAAGTTTAAACCCAGGCTAGGAATTGCCATCGGAGCAGTAGAATTATAATGTTTACCTAAGATGGCGACAAATTCTTCAGGCAGGGGCACATTTCATTCTCATTGAATCTGAAGACATGATCTCTCGGGCTCCAATACTACGCAACACAGTGTAAGAAAGTATAGTCAATATGTAGAGTCTTTAAAACACTAAAAGAAGACAACCCATAAACTTCTAATAAGTTCCAAGTCTCTCTAGAGAACAATTTGAGGAAATCAAGCATAGAATCAAGAGTGGAAGCAGCCATCTCAGACCTTTTAAAACAAATTCAGGGTTTACAAACTAGTTTTGGTTATTTCCTATGAATTATGAATGCTTAAAAGTGTTCATAGTTAATCAAAGAAGATAAAAGAAATCAAAATTGGTGAATTTTAGACTCTAGAATGATCAACCGATCGATCCTTCTAGAACGAACGATTGGTTCTTCAAACAGCCAATCGGTCATTCATTCTGTACAATGAAGAATCGATCGGGTGATTAAGAAAACTGATCAGTTCAATGGCCAGAAGGTTTAGATTAGCCTATCTCATGTTTATACATATTCATGCATCCATACATATAGTATTTAGGATATGTAGTATAGGAAAGAAGTATAAAATGCATGATAAATATTTCATTCATTCCTAGAATAAGTTTAAACATATAGGCAGATGAAAAGACATGCATAAACAGGTTCAAAGGCAATAAAAGGCCACCAAACAACAATACTAAAGTCGTCAATCCAATAGTGTCTTGAAGAACAAAGGCCTAATCCACTAGAAGGAAGAAAAATTGATAGCAAACTCAATCATATCTATGCCTGGTACAACGAGACTCGATGGTGGCACTCTGAGACGCCAATAATACGGCTCTCCTCCTCATCATCATAATGATAAGCGCCTTACATCCCTACAATCCTCTGGCGCAACTCCTCGATCTCTCTCCCTCTCTCCATCTATCATGCTCCTACCAAGCCTGACAAGTCTCTATGGTGAACTACTTGCAGAACTGATAAAAGAGAGGCAAGGTACATGGCATCCTCAACGGGCACCTATAAGTCACAAACAAGCGGCAACTAGAATAATTAGCTAAAACAATTCATGAAATATGAGGAAAATGACACAAGAGTTAAAAGAAACCACTCATATGAGTGCAACCTATAAAAAATCCTAGTCTAGAAGCCTCTACAGGATGTAATTACTGCTCTCGCAACTCGACAATGGTACAACACTGAATAGAAGCCCTAGGAAAAGTGGTAATAACTCCACACACCATGGAGCTAGAACCCTCACCTCGAACAGACAATTGAGGAACAACCCTACTAGACCCTGCCTCATCTCTAGGAGGCCTACCCACTTATGGTGTAGAAAATGCAAGGGCAATATTAGAGTATAGTCTACTCGATATCTTGACGACCTCCAGTTTAGCCTGCACATGAGAAACTGCATGGGTCAAGCACAAGAACAACTAGAAAATCAAGGACAAAAGGAGTTCTATTACCTCATAAATCCTCTCTAAAAAAAGAGGCAACTTGCCCAAGCACTCCCTCTGAATGTAACCTAGATAGTCCTTCACATGCCTCTCCAAGAACTCAGTGGTAGGGATGCCTGTATAGTAGGGTAACATCTACTCATCGTCAATAGTGTGAGCCCAGAACATCTCTCTAGGAGGAGGTAAGGGACTCTACTACTCTCAGCAATATAATGATCCAAAGTCCTCTTTTCGAGGAACCACATCCTACATGCTGGCCCCTCGAGAATGATCCTAAGCCCATCCTTAGGAAGGGAGATCCTCACATAGTTAGGAAGCTCCTCCTTTGGCCTTAACCAACCTGTGCAAATCTATCAAAAATCACAAATGAACAGGTAAGTACTCTGTCATGCATTCAATATGTTCTTAAACTAACAAAGTTCCATTAGTCATTACCCTAGAAGTAGGGACCACATTCAAGTAGGCCCTATGATCATCGACTGACAAAAGGCAAGTAGGAGTACGAGACACTCCCCATTGGCTGAGAAGAGGAAAAGTCCCGACTCGATCAATAGGTTGGAAATCCCTAATCAATATTAGCTCAATTGCCCATACCTGATTCAAGGTTGAAGGTTAAAACATGAGAAACATATCAAGAGCAAGCAAGTAAACATTTTGAAGAAGATCTGTACCTAAACGGCGTGCCAGAAGCCGTTAAACTTCTTCAAACCATGCGAGACACGGTCTATGCAATGGTAAAGATAGGCTAAAGAAACCGATCCCTAGTCGAAAGTCCCCATCTCATCAAAATCTCGCAAGAGAGGTATGAAATACAATGACAAGGTATAAGTATCATCACAAAAAAAGTGGTACCAAGCAAATAAATAATGAAAGACTTGGCCATCCTGTCATACCTAACATTAGTAGTAGGGATCTCATCCTGATACAGCCATGGATCTCTTCACACTTCACCAACTTGTTGCCTCTCATCTCAGGGATTCTCCTTATCATATCGGTAATAAATTCCTGATGAGCGCGGCCATCAGAAAAAGAAAATACCCCCGTCAAAAGGAATTCTAACACTAGAACAAGGCAATCCGGTAATGGCAGTAAAAGATCCGGGAGTTGGAGTATACTCCCCACAGGGCAACTGAAAAGTGTGGGTCATGTCAAACCACTGCTCCATCAAAGCATGTAAACGCCCTATCGTAGTACCCAGATTGCTGACCTCAGGGAACCTCCGACAGGGCCTTTACAAATCTACGAAGGCCAGCACGTCTCACTCTATCCTTCATAAGGACGGTATCCCACCACTTGCGTGCCTTCTTGAAGTTCCCATAGCAAGAAAATCTCGGTGTATCTTGCTGCAAGATAAAGCAGGCAAGTCCAGGTAAGTATAGTGCATCATCAGAATCATTCATAACAAATATGTAGATTCACTAGCATATTACTTCTATCTTATTCATGTATTTTTGAAAGCATACACATCCATAATAGACACCTTTTCTCTAAGCATAGTACATAGTCTAAATGATAAATTTACATATTCATTTTAGGAATATTTTGCATGCATAGGTTTTATTAAAGTCTACAGGTTTATAATAAATGCATTCGTCCTGAACGTAGTGTATGGTTGCAATTAAATGATGAATTTGCATATTCATTTTAGGAGTATTTACATGATTTAAATCCTGTTTTATCAGGTTTATAATATTTCAGGCATTCACACGAGTTTTAAGCAAGATTAGGCTTTTCATCCTAAAATCACACAAAATTCATCCTATATTCATTTTAAGATTGCATAATGAACGTTTCATGCATCAACATATAGATAATACACTATAATAAGCATGTACAAGGCCTAAAATCCATCCAAACATTAAAGAAAAATCAAGAAAAATTCAAAAATCACGATTCAGTGGGTTGTAGAACCGATCGGCCCTTCGTGAATAGCCGGTCGGTTCATCTCGAAGAATCAATTGGCTCTACAACCTTGAACCCGATCCTTAACAACCCAAATCATCAAAAATTGCAAGTAAATGATCCAAAAACATAGAAGGAAGATAATACTTACTTGACTCGATGCCAAACAAGCAATGTGAGCTCCAAAGTTCGTCAATGGCTTGATTAGTGCGCCTTTCCTCAACCCATAAGCATTTGAAGGTTTTAGGGTTTGTTCAATAGATAACAGTGGGCAAGATTCCCATGGAAAAGGAGGAGGCACATTTATACCCGGGTTATTCAATGCCAATTATGGATCTTCAGCCATAATTTTGTTTCTTTTAGAAGAAAAAATGGAAGAACAGAAAAGAAGAAAGAAGAAAAGAAGAGGGAGAGAGAAAGAGAGAGAAAAAATAAAGATTAGAAAGTGAAAATAATAGAGTAAAAGAGAAAAAGAAGTAAAAAGAGTGAGTAAAGAAGCAAATAGTTGTAAATAAATACGTAGTTGGGTAATAAGTCATATGTAGTTATGGGTAAAAGTTATTTTAATGTGTTGATCATAAAAATAAAAAAATGTATAGTATAATATAATATAAAATAAAATAAAATAATAAAATAATAATAAATAACAATAAATAATAAAAAAATAATCCCTAGAGGATGGTTCAATAAATAATTCCCTAGTGAAGCTGAAGAAAATAACTCCACGGCTATCCAATCTTGAAAATTCAGAAATAATTTCCAGAGGCTTCCACGCCAAACTTTTTTAGAGAAGGCTTCCACGCATCTCTAGAAAATTCAGAAATAATTCTCAAAGGCTTCCACGCCAAACTTCTTTGGAGAAGGCTTGTACGCATCTCTAGAAAATTCAGAAGTAATTTTCAGAAGCTTCCATGCCAAACTTCTCTGAAGAAGGCTTCCACGCATCTTCAGAATACTCAGGCTTCCACGCCAAACTTCTTTGGAGAAGGCTTCCACGCATTTCCAGAAAATTCAGAAGTAATTTTCATAGGCTTCCACACCAAACTTCTTTGAAGAAGGCTTCCACACATCTTCAGAATACTCAAGCTTCCACGCCAAACCAGTCTAGAGAAGGCTTTCATGAATTTCTAGAAAACTCGAGCTGTATTTTTTACCAGTACCCTAAATTATTTGTTTGCTTTGCTTTAATTCTTTGTGGTCGCTTATTCATATTATTGCTAACATTGCTAAACTCTAACAAAGCGGGGGCAACTATAGACACCTGATTTTTAGATACAAGTCATGGAAGTGGCTCGGGGTGCCCAGTGATGAATGTGGTCTAGAATTAGACTAAATTTAGTACTTGTTTCTCCAATTAGAAACCAAAAGGGTCAAATTAAATAAAATTGGTCCAGGAGTGAATCGATCGATTACTCGTTCAATCGATCGATCCATCCATTCAAATAATTGGTCATTCAATCAAATCATTGGTCCTATATCATTTTATAAAATTTAAAGAATTTTGAGCGGTTCAATGAAGAACCGATTGGCTGATCATGATGAGTCGATCGATCATTCATGATGAACCGATGGGTTCTTTATGATCAACCAATCGGTTCAACATTCTGGAAATTTTAAACCTGACTTTTTGTTGTCTTTTGCAAACATAGGGCGCCAATTCCACTATTTGTGTCTGATTTAATGAGTCGATCAACCAATTAGATCCCACACCCTATTTGTAAAGTTAAAACTTTATTTTAGTGGGAAGATGGGTGGAGATTAAAGATGTTTTATGATAATTACAAGTGGGGAAGAAGGAATCAAAATAATCCCAATGCCTCTTTATACAAGATACCCATTTGCATCAGATAGGGGGACTAAGATTGAATTTTGAGAGAAATCTGAGAGAAGAAACACATATTTTCATTTGGTGGTTAAAAATAAAAGAATTTTGGGGAGGAAATTTAAGTTTTGTTGATTTTTTTCAAACACCACAAGTTGATCTCAATTGCTAGAATATTGGAGAGAAATGTTACAACACTATAATCTTCTAAGTGCATACCATACATCCATGACATAAGGATTTTAATCTTAATTTCTTTTTTTTTAACTTATTTCTTGTGTTTTGTTACTTTATTTCCTATTTCATCAATTATGTTAATTTGATCTTGATGATTTAGTGTTTATGTTTACTGTCTTAACCATAATTATGCATTTCTAACATAACTTGCATGATTTAGATGGATCAATAGTGTAGATCAAGTTATTTTCATGTCTTTTTGCTTATATAACTTAGTTTATAAGTTTTGATATTTCATTAATAATTTTCATACGATTATGTGTTCTGACGTAGTATTTACTTAATTTAGCATAGTAGTAAGTCTATCATGAGGCTTGGGATGTATCTTATAATTTAATAAGTCTACTTTCTGATTTTACGGCAAGCTAACGATTCCCGTGCAGATCCAGATCGCAGAGGTGATCGTTTGATCACAAACAGCTGATCAGCTGTTCAATCATGTGATCGGCTGTCCATGAATAGCCGATCGGCCGATCAACCTGAAAATCCGAGATTTTCAATTTTCAGTTAATAAGGGTTAGATCGGATTAAGTAATTAATTTATTTGCTAATTACTAAAATTAATCTAGAAACTCGTTTCTCCTTTCCTTTCTTTAGGTTTTACTTTATAGCATTTATTTTATATTCATTTTGTAATTTGTAATAATTATTTTGTACTTTTATTTTGTATTTGTTATTATTTTATCATATATTTGCATGATAAAATAATTAAAGTTGGTAATTTTAGATAAAAATTGTAGAAAATCATTTCCCCTTCCATTTCTTTAAGGTTGAATTTATTTTATTTATTTCCATATTTTGTTAACTACTTTGTACTATTTTATATAGTCCATTCAATACCTCACTTCATTATATTTTAATTAATTAATGTGCAAACTTTAACTAAATAATTAGGGTGTAAAATATGTAAAAACTCATTTTTAATATATTTTGCATGTAAATAAATTAGGAATAAATATTTGGTAATCATTTATACATAAAATAAATAGAAATCAACATTGCCATCCTTCATGTAATTAATTAGGTCTAACAAGCCAGGCTAATAATGAAATTGGGCTAGAAATAATTAGGGATTATTGCTATATTATTGAAATCATTATAATCTTGTGTGCAATTTTTTTTATTGGTTGTTATACGTTTTCCCTCACATGCTGTCTGTTAAAATAAGGAATTAATAATTTCACTTGGTAATTAAATAATAAATTGCGCTTTATGGGATGCTTATTCCGAACCTAGACTCGTCTAGGTGATAATGATGAGTACTCTTTTAAAGGTCGTCACATTATAAAAAGGCAATCTCGAACCAACTCGGGTGGTGACTCCTCATTCACTGCTACGCCTGATAAGGCTAATGTGTGTTCCTTAACTTTAAATAGTAGCATTGACGTGGTCGCTAGAGCCTTGGGCGTTTTGGGCCAAAAACCCCTTCGTCCAGAGTGGGGAAATCTTGGAATGAAATATTCTAGAGGAATTTCTTGGGCAGCTTGGGTAAACTTTATATTCCAAAGAAGTTTGGGGGTCTGGGTTTTAAGAAGCTTCATGAGTTTAATCTATCAATGTTGGCAAATAAGGTTGGAAATTTTTTAACTGTCCATCAGCTCTAGTCAGTAGGTTATACAAGGCTAGATATTTTCCAAAGACGGATTTTCTTCACGCCAAGAAAGGGTCCAATCCTAGTTTCATAGGGAGCAGTATTCTTAGTGCTCAGAATTTGGTATCTAAAAGAGTCAAATGGAAGATTGGAGATGGTCAAAGGATCCGGTTGGGAAGGGATTCCTGGTTACCTGGTGATGAGAATGTATTTGTGCCTTCAGATTTGCATCAGGAATTGAAGGTTGTACGGGTTGTCTCTCTTATGTCTTTTGTTAACCGGGCTTCATGGGATTTGGATGTTTTGAATGAATTATTTAATGAGAAGGATATGAGTCTCATCTCAAAGATTCCTATTAATCAAAGAAATCGCATGGATAGAATTGTATGGCAGGCCGAAGTCAGAGGTATTTATACGGTTAAGAGTCGTTACAGTAGTCAATTCCCTATTCTTCAATATAATCACCAGGAGGATGCTTTAATTTGGAGTGGTCTGTGGAGATTGAATATTCCTCCGAAATGCAAGGTGTTCTTGTGGCGTGCAATAAATAAATTTCTTCCCACAGCGGATAATTTGCTTAGCAGAGCTGTTCAGATTAATTTATTGTGTCCTGTTTGTGCTTCATTGCCAGAAAATGTCTTGCATATGTTTGTTACGTGCTCAAAAGCTGAATCTTGTTGGCGTTCTTAAGTATTTGTTTTCCTATCACTATCAGTTCTTTTCGGCAAGCAATTTATCATGTTTGGAACACTTGTGCTAATCAACAACGAGAGTT
>CANYLF010685853.1:0-13710 GCA_948193215.1 Bocquillonia castaneifolia
CGTATTATGCACGTTCGCATAGGAAAAACTCTTAACATCCAAACCAAACAATAAGTCATTATAACGTCCCTATCCCATGTCTTTGCTCTTGATGAGTCTTTGATGTTTCCCGTATTCTAAGGCCATTTTAGCATCAACAGGTACAATTAGATCGACGCACCAACGTCCCTTAAACACAGGTAGTAGTCAAAGTCACTCTTCTCAAACACTAACTGATCCTATGTTGTAGGGCTGCATTAGTCAGGTACAATTAGACTAACACTTGACACCCCCATAGGTAGCAATTAGAAGTTCAATTCAAGGGTAATAACACTAGACCAGGTCAAAATAATGGCTTCATGGCATCACATAACACATCAATCATTTGGTAAGTCCTAGTGGAAGTTGCTAGGGTCATTACATGGCTTCAGTCAGTTCAGCTAAAGAAGGTTCCCATAGAAGGCGAACTCCCATTAACCATCTCACTCTTTCAAAAAAGGTTTAAGCGATGGTAGGACATTCAGCTCAGAATTTCTTATTAACTATCACCCATTAACCATAACTAGGATGGTAAGCAGTAGTAGGACAATTCCATCTATGAGTGGTAGTCACTGATTTTGCCCCCTATGAAGTGCGCATTCATAAATCATAGGTAGCTTGACCAGTGGTACCCAAAAGGTAAGGTGTTTTAATGCAAGAATGCAATGCAAGGAAACTAGAGTTAGATATAATGATAATAAGTTGCTCTAATCACATGAATCATAAGTTTGTCATCCCTAGTGGAGTCGCCAAACTGTGGATAAGGAGGGGTTACCTCAGTGATCCAAGTTATGCGATGACTGCGGCACTATGCGTTTAGTATACGGGAGCTGATAGTGTGAGTCACCACCCGAATAGGCATCGGGAAAAGAAATTGGTGTGCCTCTTGATTCCTTTAAGAATGCATAAGACACAAAAAAAAAAAAACAGAGATTCCAAGATCGAACTTCTATGTTGGCTTTTGTGGCATCAATCCATCTTAATTTGAGTTTAACAACCTTTTATCTTTGTCTAACAAAGTTCCCAAGTGTGTAGGTTTTCAACCAAGCTAGTTTTGGATGACTCCAACAAACCACGCCCGCGGCTATATGTCGCTCCCAAAATGAGGAGATCAGCCCCGCGACTAGCGACAAAGCGCGCTCGCGAAAAGGAAATCATGCCCAGACTTTTTGGTGAAAACTTAGAAGGCTTCTACACACTTTGAGGTCACGCCCGCGACATAACCAAATCGCACCCACGATTTGAGAAACAGAGAGCCCATTTCTGAAGGTTCAAGGGCGCACCCGCGATGGACTAAATCACCCCCGTGATTTTATCAGAGAGAAGCCGCTAATCAAATAAAATCAAACCGCTACTCAATGGCATCACTAAATCACCTCGCAGTTTGATCAAGAAGAAGCGCTCCTCAAGGCAGGCAAGCCGCTCCTCATAAGCATCTTCTTTCTTTTCACCTGTGATTCCCTAATTGTCAAGTGGTTTGATCAAAAGAAGAAGTCACTCCTACAAGGCAATCTAGCCGCTCTCAAAGCATCTTCTGCCCAGCGATTTCACACCCGGGATTATAGATGTCGCACTCACGGTATTCGAGGGAGTCTCTAAGAAAACTAGCCGTTGGACAGATTGCGCCCGTGACCATCAAGCCACGCCCGTGACCTGACAATTTCTAGTGCTTTTATGGAAAAAGCAACTAGCAGTTAGAGACACGCTTTTATTGAAAAAGCACCTATCCGTTAGAGACACACTTGGTGTTGTTTCTAACAGCTAGTTTTGGGTATTTTGGCTATAAATACTCATCATAAATGTTCTTCATGTAGGACCATTAATTCTTTGATAACCAAACTCTTGTAAAATTAATCATTTGTAATCTTTGGTTATTTGGTTATGGGTAGCTAGAACTCTAAAGCATTTGTTGCTTGGGTTGAGTGAATTAGTTATTCATGTTAGTGTCAATTCTTTGTGAGTTGGGGAAACACTAGGGTTAGGTTTGGAGAGAGCCTTAGAATTCTCTTTGTAAAGGTTGAAGATAGCCTATTGAAATTTTAATTGTAAAGGTTGGGTGTTAGCCTCTTGGAAACACTAAGGTTTGTGAGTTAGCCTTGGGTAAAACTCATGTGTAAAGGTTGGAGATAGCCTTGTAAATCTCTTTGTTATCCTTGGTGGATAGTGGAACCCCAAATTGTGTATTTGGGAGAGTGGATGTAGGACAAGTTGGGTCCGAACCACTATAAATCTTTTGTGTTCTTCTTTTCTTCCCTAATCCATTATTGTATTATTTTTTATTTTCTAATTCCACACTAATTCACCCCCCTCTTGGTTTCTACATTATGCATTCTTAAGGCGTGATTGTCATAAGCGACTCATAGGATTATACCCACCTTCATTTCCACTACTTAAAACAAGTAAATCACATAGATACATTCTTACATTTTCCAACATATAGAGCATGCAAAATGTGAGTTTCTATACAAACAAGGATAGATTTTACATTACTGAGCCTGAATTAGTCCAAATTACATGCACACAGTTAAAGCAAATGCCACAAACACTTCAAACAACCTAGATTACTACCATTTTAACCTAATGATTACTGAATAGCTTAATTAGGTTCATTTCATGCATATTTTGCCTAATTTTTACCAAAGAAAATTAGATTACTTACCTTTTAGCTATATTCCATGTGAAATTTTTGTATACAAAAGTTGCAGAGCATTGGGGGAGACTGTGCAGTGGCCAACGCCACTCTTTTGAAGTAGGAAGCTCCCAACGCCACTATGAGGAGTGGCGTTGAGGCTCAACGCCACTATGAAGAGTGGCGTTGGTGCCGTAAGCCCTCTGACTAGTGGCGTTGCCACTCAAGCATGCAGGAGACAATAGAAAATACAGAAAAATGCAATATTCGGGCTTACCAAACCTCAAAAATTGGTGGAAAACTCAACCAAAACATCGATGCATGATGCAAACAACCTAAAATAAGTATTTGTATAGCACAACCCAACCTAGCATGCATCTAACAAGTCAAACAAAACTCAAATTACAATTACAGTAAGCATTCAAAGCATAAACTTGTAAAATCTATGAAACAAGCTTTTTGAATCATTTAAAATGCATTTAAACAATCCAAACAACTCAAAACAACTTCAAAACAATAAAAAAACATTCATTATAAAATATAAATCAACCATATGCATTATGTCAAAAACTTGCAGTAAACACACATTCAATACAGTGAATATGCAATATACTGACTTTTATGAAAATCATTCGAAATCATTGAGAATGCACAAAATCATTTTAGAAACTATTTAAACATCATAAAAACATGAATTAAATCAATAAAAAATCAAATCATGGTCAATTAAACAACTTACAATGAATTTGAATCAAAATTGAAATGAACGTGCAATTCACTATAACTTTTGAAATCAATTTAAATGCTTTTGATATAGCTTAAAACATGTTAGAATCACTTAAAAACAACATAAAACATGATTTAAAACAATTTTTAGAATCAAAATCATCAAAAATAGACAAATCAGAAAACTCACGTACAATGTAGTAACATATGCAAAATTGCATAATAATCTCAAATAATCATTAAAAATCACACAATCATGCCATAAAGCACTTTAATTGAATAAATATAACACATAAACATGTTTAGAATCAACAAAATAGAAATCTAATGAGAAATGCAAAAAACACAGTACGTACAACTTTCATGGTAAAATTAAGTAGATGAACATTTCAATGCAATTGATTAATGTAAACCATAATAATTTCATGAAAACAATAAAGAATTAACACTAAAAAGGATCTAGAGCACTTACAGTGAAGATTTGCATAATTCTAGATTCAATAAACAACTATTCCAAAGAAGGTGATTTTTGCACAGGAAGGCTTGATTTCCCTCAGTTGTGAGTTGATTGGCTTTTCTCTTCTTTTTCGCGCACTGTTTCTTTTTTTGTTTTGTTTTCTTTCTCTTTGAAACACTTACAGAAGCTTTTTCTCTCTTAAACCATAATAAATTCTAACTTCATATGCCAACTCAATGTTCAACCCATGTAAATGTGTTTGAGCGTGCCTTTTATAGGCAGAGGCTCTGTAACATTGCTTATTTTCTAAGCAGAGGAGATTTGAATTTGAATTGGGGATTGATACAATCAAAATCTTCTGTTATTTGATTTAAATTTTGAAAGCACGATAGATGCAAATCACGTTTTTAAATTTCAAATTAAGAGTGATCTCTTGTAAGTTTAAAAAAGAGAAATGGACTTGGGCCTTAACTAACCTTAAGCCCAAAAGAACTTAATTAATCAATTAAGAGGCCATCCCATAAGATTTGAATGAAATATAAAGCCCATTCCAACCTTTAAAACCACAATTCAAGCCCAACATCGCACCTAAGCCCATTAATATGGCAGCAGATGTTCTAAGCCTGTTTTGGAGCCCTAAAAGTCAGAATTAGAAAAATTGTATTAGGGACAAAAACGTGCGAAATGACCCAATTTACTAGAAGAATATTGAGGCTCGTGTGAAAAGATATGATGAAAATAATGCACGGTTTTATTTCAAAAATGATTTTCTGGCTCAAAATAATGCACTTTCAAATCTGAAGTCCATTTTGAAACATTACATGATTAAAATGAAAGCCATATCACTCTACTTACGCCTTGTGAGCATAAGTGATCATCATTGGGAACTCCGAGCCGCTTCCCCATTCCTGCATCCAAAAATTAGGTGTCTACAATATGCCAAACACTTCAGAAGAATCGTCGAAAGGGTGAGCTGGTCAAGAGGAGTCTCCTTACATTCTTCATCCTTCAGATCATCCAGGATTGGTATTTTTCACCATACCTTTCATTGGAGACAATTTTGCATAATGAAAAAATTCCATGAAAACAGCCCTTTATGCAAAGAACAAGGGAGGATTTATTGACAAAGTTTACCGTTACCAGATTCGACTTCATCGGATTTTAGCCGGTGGAAAAAGAATGACGCATTGGTGAATGTTTAGAATAAAAATTCCTTAGCCAAAGACATACAAGAAAGCGTTATGTATGCTAAAACGGCATATGAAATCTAGTTAGAACTTAATGAGAGATATGGACAAAGCAGTGCCCCTTGTTTGTATAAAATAAAAAAAGGAGTTTTCAAACCTGATTCAAGAGACAACCAATCCTTGACACAATATTACACAAAGTTAAAAACTTTGTGGCAAGAGTTACAAGTTGGTGATCCTTTACCCCACTACAAGTGTGAGGCCGTAAAGGAGCATCAACAAAGGCAAGTGACAGGGCTCCGCAAGTATACGGAATTGTCGTAGTTATGAACCTGGAGTATTCCGGGGTCGAATCCACAGGGAACAAACGATTTAAAACTATTTTTTGATTAATTAAAATAATAAAAACATAAATTAAATCCTTTTAAAAAAAGAATTGATAATTTAAAGTAATAAAACTAATAATTAAAATGCGTAGAAATAAAAATTGATTAATTAAACTTTAAAACAATCAAATAAAGAAAGCACTAAAGGTTAGAATTTCATCTAGATGGGGTAAATTCAATCGACAATCAAAACAATCGTTTAAGCGAGATTATCCAAAAATATTGCAATCCTCCGTCAAGGTAGAAAAACATATTTAATCAACCAAAATTCATTCATTCAATTAAACCCATTAAGAAAATCTCAAATGCCAAGCCAAAATTAATTATATGTCTATATTAATTTTCAGCTAGTTCTCAACTTCAAATCCAGATTACAAACAATTTGTCAATTCAATTGTAATTCCTAATAACATACATCTAGTTGATCAATCAAGACATATGTAGAGAAGTGCGAGAAGAAGATAATTAAACGATAAAAATAATACTTATATATTAAAACCAAACCATGAAGAATAATGGATTGTCAATCGAAAATACCCCCAACTAGATTACATCATTTCCCCTAGTTAGGGTTTAGTTCAAAACCATATTCATAACAAATAATAATTCTGAAAATAAATCCCAAAACATGTCAAAAATAAATAGAAAACAAACATTGAAGGAACTTAGTCTTGTTGAAGAATAGTTGTTGCTTGAATCTTCGCAAATCCTTCGATTCCTTGCAATTCTTGTCTTCCTAAGAGTGTTTTTTTGTTTTTCTTTCTTTTATTTTATGTTTTTCAGCCAACGAAAGTCCCCTTTTGCTTCCAGACAACCTCTATTTATAGTTTCACGCCTTAGAACCCTAGGAATTTTAATGGACAAAAATATCCCCTACAATTTGCCTCTAGACCGAGCTGGTCTGGTCCAGAAATCAGCTTGGACCGGACTTCCGGTCTAGCCTTGAGTTCAAAATTACTAGCTGGACCAGATGGTTCGATTCAGAAACCATCCTGGACCTGATCGGTCCAGTCCCTGAACTCAGCCCTCTGTTGCAACGCAATTTTAGGGTATTTAGAGTCCTCAATTGGATTTTTTTTTGTCTCTAATACAACTTGTAAAGCCGGATGTCTTCTTTCCATTGGGTTTTGAACCGTCTCAATCGGAGTTCTATAGTAAAAGTTATGGCTAAAACAAGCTGTTGTGCTTAATATGAATTTTCATTTCTAATCAAAATAAAACTTCGTTTAATTCCCGATAGAGCAGCTTTTGAAGTCTTCTTTACAAAAAGCTTTCAATATTTAACGGTTTAATACTTATTAAAAATATTAATTTAATACCTACTTTATTAGGTATTGACAATATAATGCTTTATTAAAATGTTTGACAGAAGCATTAATAGATTATCTAACAGTAGATGTATTTAACTGGACTACCAATACATATGTTCTTAAATTAACTTGAATCTCTCTTGTTTTGTAAATTATTAATTATATACATAAAAAAATCTATTTTTTTTTATGCTTGTAATTTGGATAATCTCCATTAATTAAAAGCATGCAAGACATCATGTTTAAATAACTAATATTTTTAGATGTAATTGTAGTGAAAACGAATGATTAAAAATTTAGGGATAATGATATATTTGGTGTCTGAACTTTTTAGAATTTTACAATTAAGTGTTTAAATTTTTTTTATTATAATTGAGTGTTACAACCTATAAAATAATTACAACATACTGTTTTTAGCAGGTTACCAACAAGTTGCCTAGAATATGATAAATTTTCAATTGATTTTTCCTAACACATCATAATAAAATTTAATAATTTTATTTTATAAATTTTTAAAAATTGAAATATAACAAAATTAGAATATTTTTATTTTTAATTATATATATATTTTTGATAGGTGGAGATACCACCGGAGTATCCCAGGCCCTGTTTTACGGTTGCCCAGACCAATCTCTGGCCGAGAGAAGCCCCAAAGGAGCAACCCTCTCCCAGCGCAGCCCTGAATCGATCCCTCGACCATGATCGTTAATGCTCACAAGCTCGGAGGCTTTACCCAACTGAACCACACTACGTTGGTTATTTTTAATTATATTATATTATATAATTTATAATTTTAATTTTTTATTTTGTCTAGTTAAAAAATTACTCTTAGACACTACAATTAAATATATTAAAAAAAATAAAGCTACTAAAAATATTAATTAACTATTGTTTTAGTTAAAATTTAAATGAAAGAAAAAAATTAAACATAGAGCAAGTAAATAAATAAATTATTTATTATTATGATTTTTTAATAAAATTAAAGTATAATAGAGATTAAATTGTATAAAAATCTCTTTTTTAGGTAAATTTGATATAAAGATAATTAAGTTTAAGGATTAAAATGAAATTTTATTTCAATAATAACCTGCTGAGAACATTTTTCGTAATTATTTTATAGGTTATAACAATTAATTGTAATACAAAAAAGTTTAAACACCCAATTGTAAAATTCTGAAAAATTCAAACATCAAATTTCTCATTATCCCTTAACTTAATTATAAACCCTTTATATATTTAATCTTTCAATTATTGTAAGAATAATTGAATAATCTTTTGATATACAATCTTAGATTATTTGCGCACTCCATTATCATGTTATTGAATTAAATAATTGAACATTTTATTCAATACTGTGATGCTCAGGGTATTTGGATAATTTAGTAACCGAAAGAGTTAATGGGTTATTCAATGTTTTTTTAAGAAGTATTAGGTTCAAAGGTTATGTATCTAGCTCAAAAAAATTATTGGCTACAACAGCAAGTCAAAGAATTTGTGCATTTGATTCAAAAAAATTATTTGAGAAATTAATGTTCATAAAAATTAAATATGTGTTTGAATCAGTTTTTGAACCCCACCGATCAATAAAAATAAGGAAGTTATAAAGTAGAATTTGACTATTAAAAATATAAATATAAATTATAATAATAAAATTATTATTTTAACAAGAAATTTCACAACTAAAATTTTACTTTAGATGAAAAAATTCTTTGCTCCTTTCTTGTTTGGGGTTGTCATCGGCTCTTTCACAGACAATAAGTCCCTTTAGATCTATTTTCTTTTGTTTATTTCAATAAAATGGATGTTTTCATCCTTTAGTATAGGCTTGGACTCTCTTTATGAGAGATTTGTTTGTCTTCTCTTATGTGAGAGTTTTTTTTTCCTATTTTTGTGGGAGTTCGATCTAATTTGTCATGGATCAAGGAAGGCAGGTTGCAGGGGATCGATGTGGAGTTGGATTGTCTTAACGTGGTGAAGACAATCAGAGGTTAAGAGGAAGATAGATAAGAATTTGGTTTGTTAATTTTTTGTTGTAGAATGATTTTTAGAGAAATAGAGGGTTGTACTCTTTCTTTTGTTCGTGGATTTGCGATTACGTTTACTCATAGACTAGTCAGGGCATTGTTTTCTTTGTCAGATCCTCAGGAATATTGGCATTATCCACCTTAATTCTTGACTGATGTCTTTTGATTTATTGCAATGATATTATGGTTTTCTAAAAAAAAATTACTTCAGATTTGTGTTTAGCAGTTATCATCGGTGTGTAATCATTTTTTAATTATAATATTCTAGTTTAATTTCATTTAAAATGTAAATAACAAATTTTTAATTTCTATTATGAAACTATCATTATGCTATTTGAAGCTAAATTATTCTTTTCTTTTATCTTTTGCACTAAAAGAAAGGAACAAGTTTGAAATTGTTGTTCACATGACATGGGGCAATCATCTAATTTACGAGGATTAATTAAGTTGAATTATTTTTATACTATAGTACTATAGTGTAAAATTTTCATAAGGGCAATTGCTTACTTGTCTATAAATTGGCTTGGTTTTCCACTCATTACCACCAATGTAACCCCATCTGATTCACAATTTTATCAACTTAAGAGCTTAAAATTTTGCCCTTTTTGATGTTTTCTTTTAGGCCTCTAGGCTGCCTTTGATTTGGAAGGAGAAAATCTACTCTTATAAGATTAAAGTTGATGTAAAAACACTGTACAATCCACAGTGTTTGTAAAACTTTTGCTAAAAATATGACGTTCTGTTATAAAACGGTGGCGTTTTAAGCCATCATTTATTAAATGGTCGCGTATTTCTTTCACAATGCGTGGGAAAGTATGGGAAACAGCACCGTTCTGTTCCAAGGAGGGGTACAGGTGGCAGCTGCAGTGCATTTGTGGGTCATGGAATACATAGCTGCCTCAATTACTAGAGACATGTGGGCCAAGAAAATAAGTGGCAGTGGCCCTTGAGTAAACTGTTTGGCTAAGTAGTAAAAAACGATAGTGTTTCATTGCTTAAGGAGCAGCTTTCTCAATGTATGCCATCTAAAACGACGACGTCTTCAACATGAAGGGTCCCAAACTTTGCCTCTTCTTCTCACCAAGGGTTTGAAGCTTATCTCTTATGTGGGACACGTCTCCTCTCACAGCCACCTAGCCTACTCACCCTGACACATGTAGGAGTATAATTATTAATTTCAATTGCAATTGAACAGTAACTAATTGGCAACCAAATGAAGCAATGAACCAACTAATTGTGAAGTAGTTTAATATAGAGAAGGACAAAATGAACTCTATCCATTCTGACACATGTGTTATAGAGTCATTAATTGCAAGTTGAGTTGAACAATGGTAGTTAAATGAACTGAAAAACCAATTAATTATTTCATAGGTTAAAACAAACAAACAAGCATTAAATACTGAACCATAAATGAAAGGATGGAATAATAATTTGATCTCTCTGAGGTTTATAAATGTAATGTGGCCTCAGTACCTGCTATGCCAACTAATTTGAGGAAGTGAAAAATCTGATGAAATAGGTGCCACTTAATTTGTTGGCAAAAAACAGTTTACATGCGTTTTGGGAGATTGAAGCCGAGTGGATTATGCATTTGAATCAGTATATATGAAAAATATCAGTTGAGTTATCCAGTGAAGGCAATTATATTCACATAGATTTTATCTAATTATGAAAGAAAACAAGTGGTTTGAACTTTGAACAAGACAAGTGGTTTGAACTTTGAACAAGTGCTTTAAAATGGAAGTAGCTTTGAGTGTGCAATGGATTTTTAGTTAGAAAATATTTTGTGTGTGTGCTGTAGTCATCATTGGCCACAATGCAATGAAAACAGAAGGGTAACTAAATTAGAATTTCAGCAAAACAAACGGGAAAACACATGTGCTCATTTGAAAAAAAAGTTATAAAGTAATATGCTCATCATAGTTAGAATGCAAGTAAAAAATAATTAGATAGTAATTATATCATAGGACACTTGTCATTGAGGATATGGGGAAGGTAATACAATTGTTAAAAGTAATAAACTATGGTTAATAGTGATCATAAACTACTGATATTCATGAACTTACATATGTGGATACAAAGATTTTGGGATAAGAACAGATGAGAATGTTTATATGATGTATACAAGGGCATAGCAAGCTTACATTAATTATAGTTACTACCTTTAGTTTTTTAGGGTTTCCTTACCAATATAAATAGAATCTTATAGTATGGAGTTAAGCAGCTGCCTGCCCTGTTTGCATAGGTCAGTTCTCAACTCCTTACCTTTCTTCTTTGCTTTGTTTTCTTTACTATCTGCTAGTAGTAATTATAACCTTTCTTTTCCCTTCAATTTTAGTTCTTATTGCTAAATGTTAAATAGATGCTAAATTGCTAATTGTTAATTGCTTATTGGTGATTACTGATTTTAATTTTGATCTTTATGTAAATCTTAACTATCAATTATGAAATTATCAAGTTCCTAATTTTCTACTGTATTCATGCTTCTGTAAGTGCTTTTAATTTTAATTTCAATTATTACGTTATTCCTATTGTCATTGATCATACACTATTAACTCTCTTTTCAGTTATATATCTGATAACGAGTTGCTGAAATACAAAGGTAATGGCAAATTTTTTTTAATTTAAAACATGAAGTCAATCCTATGTATTGGATGCATGATTATGATATTTCATGTCTGAGCATGGCTGTTTTACATGTATATTCAGTTTTTATGATTTTTCATTCAATGGTATGCATGTGTTTCTCAAATGATATACTAACTTTCTAAAGCATATAGATGGAGGACTTCCTTCTGCCATATGACTTTATTTTTGGACTGACTCTCAAACAACTTGATCTTGCCACTCATTCTTATAGGATTTGTACTGATCTTGTGATTGGTCTATTTCAAGCTACTGTGTGCTTCTTATTTTTAATTTAAATATGGGGTAATGTTGAATGGGGAACTGACAAGTTCATTGCATAGTAATATTCTAGATGCTAAGCATGATGCAGCTACTCTGGCACTTAAATTCCTCAAAAACCATTTTGGTATTAAGATATCTGACTACAACTTGCAGGAGCTTGCTGAGCTAAAAATGTGTTTTGGTATTGTGATTGTTGGTTGCAACAAGTATAAAATTGCCCATGAGCAGCTGAATGAGAGATTTGAGAAGTTGCAAAAAAAATATAACAAGTTAGATGCTACCCTAATGGAATTGAACAACATGATCAACAGGGCTTCATAGAGGGACAAGACACTGTTCCTTCTTTTTTTTTTTTGGGTTTGTTATCCATGCTCTTGGTAATGGTTAATAGTGGTCTGTATTTTTATTTTGTTGGCCACCTACTAGGTTGTATTAACACAGACCATTGTCACTAAATAAATTAGAAATGCTTTCAGTTTCAGTTTGTGTATGCAGTTTGTGTACTATCTATACTAGATTTCAGCTAATATGTATTTAGACTCATGTTTGTGTGAGCAAAATGATAATATGGACTAGTTAAATCACGGATGCCTTACAGATTGCTTTAACTAACAAAATATGCAACATATGCACAAATGTTCTAACTAAAGTCCCATGGCAATTATGAAGAATGAATGTTGGTGTAACAACATACTTTAGGTTGTAATGTATTAATAGATATAAAAGTCAAAAGCATTGTTTATTGGTTAAAATTAAAATTTTTTAAGCTAAACAAGCAGCAACAGATAAATGCATTAGAAGTGATTTATTCTTATCTTCCCTTCTTTGGTTTCCCCAGGTTTGAGTGCAAAATAACTGTTGTTTTCCACTCCTTCCTACTTCTAATTGCTTGGTAAAGGTAATTTAACATTTGTTGGATAATTGCGTTTCTCTGTAGAGAGGCTCTGTAAGAGACAAGGTTGTTAGTGAGAATTGCAATTTGGTACATAAATCAATTTCAAGCACAGAACGTGTCTACAGTACTGTTCATATGAATTAAATTTTAAAATTAAGTTCATGATGGCAATCAACATGTGCTTTTAGGATGTAACAATAGGTATAAACTAAATTTAGACATGGGTTTGATAGAATTTACCTTTTGTTGTTGTATGGTGTCTGTATTCTTTGTCGTCTCTCCGAGTAGGCATCCATAAAAAATGTAACAGCCCAACCTACCCACTCATAGATATTGTCCGCTTTGGACCCTCGACCAGCACGGTTTTGCTCTTGGGCACACGGAGAACCTTGCACGAGCATGCCCTCAAAATGCGTCTATGAGGGAAAGGTTTCCACACCCTTATAAGGAGAGCTTCATTCTCCTCTCCAATCGATGTGGGATATTACTAAAAATATATACATGAGATTAAAAAAGATGTGAAAATTATATTTAGTATTGTAGCCAGTCAAATAAGTCAATGGAAATGAGTGGACAACAAGGCCAAACACATAGGCATGTATTCTTGAAAACAATAAAATGATTTGAGCCAAGCTTAAAGATATTTTGCTTTAATTAGGCTGTTTTTAATAATAAAAAAAACAAGATCATGAAACAAAAGAGCAATTAAAGAAGGCCTAATTGTAAAAAAATGCATGACCTTTACACTTTTTAGCAATTTAATCACATCTTTTTAATTTTAGCAATTATATGCATCAACTTTTTTAATTTAGTAATTGTATGCATCGACGTGATTTCCGTCAATTGCCATATCAAAACGACGCCATTTTGACCACTAAAACGACGTCATTTTGACTCAAATCTCTGACGGAAAACACGTCGGTGCATACAATTGTAAAATTAAAAAAGTTCATGCATATAATTACTAGAATTAAAAGGTTTTGATAAAAATGCAAAACACGATAAAGGTAATGCATTTTATTACAACCAGGCCTATATTAAATTTGAACTCATTGAAGTTCTAGATATAATAGCTAATTCGTTAATTAAAATTGCTTGCGCATGTAGGACGAAACCTACAAGGGTGAGGCAAAGAACCTGGAGAAGGATGTGAGATATATGATCAATA
>CANYLF010685951.1:0-10218 GCA_948193215.1 Bocquillonia castaneifolia
ATAAGTATAATAATAACTTTTTTAATAGTTAAAAATGTTTATAATTTAAATATATATTGATAAATTCATTTTTACTTCTAAAATTGATATATAAATTATAAATGCTATTGATTTATTTCAATAATTTGTTTATAAATATACATATATATCTTAAATGAAAACATAACCGAGCTTGTTCACGAGCTTTTAATCGAACAACCTCACGAACTCCTTATCGAGCTGTTCACGAACATAAACGAGCCGAACATCTTAGTGTTCAAGCTCGACTCGTTTAACTAAACGAACAAAAAATTGAGCTCGAGCTCGGCTCGTTTAGTTCACGAACGAGCTCGAGCCGAGCTCATTGCCGAGCCGAACACCGAGCTACTCATGAGCGGCTCGGTTCATTTACAGCCCTAATTTTAGATTCTAACATATGTGTTGAATGATTTAAGTTGGCGCAATTATATTTCAGTTATTAAAATATTAAAATAACTAGTTGTTTTAAGTGGGGTGAATAATATTTGTATTTCGATAACTGAATTTAATTAAGTTTAAAAACTAGAATAAATTTCTATGTTCTATTTAGTATTTTTAAATAGATTCTTTTACTTAGATATTTTTTAATGTTATTTTATTTATTTTAAAGCATAATACTTTATCTTCTAATGTTACATTTATGTAAATATTTTTATAAATTATTGCGCATGGGTACCAAAAACACTATGGGCTTGGGTATGGGTACAGTTTTCTTTACCCACTAGGGTATGGGTATAAGCATGGGTATAATTTTATGATTTGAGTATGGGTACGGATATAATAGTACCCTACCCATTGCAATTCCTAAATTCACAATGAGTTTTGCAAATACAAAATGAGATTACAAGGTTCATAAACAAAGAATTAATATAAATTTTTTGCTAGAAAATGCTTTAAAAGCTTAAATGGAACTCAAAGGATTTGAACTTTAAATTCAATAATTTCAATTTATGTAACCCTTCTAAAGTGTTTAGACACTCTATTTATTAGGGGTGCTCACAGATGGTTAACTGACTCATTGAGCAATTTTAGTACCCGAATTATTTGTATCGGTTAACCGTTGACCGGTTAACCATTTGATCGGTTTTTTTATAGGTCGGTTTGGTTTTAACCACAGTTTTTTTTGATCACGTGTTTTTCATTATTATCAAACCTATAAACCTATTTATATAATCATTATCATATATATTATTATATTATATGTTAATAATATAGTATACTAAATACTCTAAATATAAAATTATAGTAATTAATGATTAAAATATAAATAATTATATAAAAATAATAGCTAATTCAAAGTATTTTCATGTATAATATATATTAAAATATATATAATTAATGTTTTGGGCTTTTTTTTTTCATTCGGTTAACCGCCGGTTTTCTAAAACTAAAATCCTAAACCTAACCGGGGTTCAGTTAACCATATTTTTTAGTTCGGGTTGATCGATTTTGATTTGATTTATGGTCTAATCAGTTTTTTTGCTCAGTCCTACTATTTATAGCCTCTAACTCAATTCTAGCCATTAGGCTATTTAAAAAAAAATCAAATTATCGTCGTTTTACAAATATTCCAAAGAGTTTTATCACATTATGTAACGACACCCAAAATCGTGGCTTCTAGGCCCACAATAGTGGCTACCATACCCACGACCGTGGTTCCCAGGCGCACGATCGTGTGTGCCAACTATTTGATGCTTGTTGAGTCTGGAGTTGGCTGATCTGGCTTGACTCATGAAATCCCATGATCATGGTAACCAACCCATAATCGTGGTTCAAACCGATGATCATGGGAGTACCCATGGCTCGTGGGTTTGGCTCATGCATCCTGCTCGTGGCCTCCTACCTCATGGAAATTGGAAAACTTGAGGAAGTTTCTATTTCTCCACCCATGATCGTGTATAGGGACCGCAATCTTGGGTAAGGCTTAACAATGATCATGGGAGCCATGGATTTGTTCACGGGAATTGCTCTAGAGTCTCAGCTACTAAATCGCCCAAAGCCCAGGATCGTAGTGGCATGACCCATGATTGTGTTCTCACCCACGATCATGGGAATGGCTCCACGACCATGTGTTTTTATGCATTTGGTGAGTTTTGCTTAGGGAATCTTGCACAATCTTAAGTAAATGATTAGTGGATGACTTAGGGATGTTTTGTATATATCAAAAGGAGGTTAAGAGGTGTGAACTGTAAGTGCATGGTTGTCTAACTAGTATAAAGAGTGAGTAAGAGTATCATATACATGGGAAATTGAAGGTTTTGAGTACTAATTAAAAGGATTTTATCAATTATTCAAGCAAACTATTAAGGAAATAAGCACAAATCAATCAAACTTAATTAACTAGCAAAGGCATTAACAAGCAAGTGATGAACACTAAACTAACACTAACACTAACAATTGAATACTAAATTAAAGCAATTAAAAAGAATCTAATTATCTAATAGCAATTATAAGATAAAAATAACAAATTAATAACTCAAGTCTAAAACAATGATTAAGAACACGTTAGGGTAGAGTTCCACTTGAGCTAATTGATAACCGGTTATTATTCTTGTTTATTCATTGGTTTTATGTTCAATTTCTTCACCAATTGAGTAGATTTCACACTTATTTGCTCATATTTTGTTGCTTTTCAGTTTTGGGATCATATAGAGTCAAATTAGAGTGAATTTAGAGTTGAAACGGTCGTGAAAAGGCAAAAAATTCACTTGGCCGGCACCTGGCCAGTTTTAGGTGAATTTCAGAGCAAACAGAAAAGAATTCTCAAGTTGGTCGGCACTGGGCCAACACCCTGATCGGCAGCCACCAGAAAACCTCCCAAGAGCTGTAGCTGGCCTGTAGTCTGGCTGGCAGCGGAGTCCAGCCGGCCAGCTTTGTTGAAGACCTGATTTTTAGAGTTTTTTAGGGGTTTTAAGGGTATTTTTGGGAGATACAATATATATAACTTAGTTAGACTTTTATTAGAGGTTACACCACATTTAGTTTAAGTTTTAGAAGAGAGAAACACACAAAAACATTCTTTTTCCAAGATCAAAGGTGGATTTGCAAGAGAATTGTGAAGATTAAAGCTTTCTTTGTTCTTCCCAAGACTAAGTTCTTCTTCCTTTAAATCTATTATGTTTATTTTAGCTTCGTTATTGTTTGTTATGAATTGTTATTTAGTTTTTGGTATGGTTATGAACTAAATCCCCTACTAGAGGGATGGATGTAATCTAGTAGGGGAGTGATTTGATTAACGATGTTTGAATCTCTATTTTATTGATAGTTTTTCATGTTTCTTTCATTTAATTTAATTTTCAAGTGCTTCATTAACATATTTCTTGATTGGCCACCTAGATTTATGTTTGTTAGAATTTATGATTAAATCGATGGATTGTTATAAACCAGAATTGAAAATTGAGCTTGTTTAGATGTTAATACGGACACGAAAATTAACCTAAACTTGATTTAAAGATGTGCTTAATGGATCTGATTGTTTAATCAGCGTGCATCGATAGATTAGCATAGTTGGTTCAATCAAAATCGTTTATCTACCTAGACAAAGGATTAAAACAATTTCGGAAAGTCTTGCTTAAATGAAATAGCGTTGTTAATTGAATTGCTCCCTCTAGATGAAATCCTGAACTCTAGTGTTTGTTTTATTGATTGTTTCTAAATCTTATTTGTTTTTGTTATTGAGTTTATTTACTTTTTTTCAATTTCCTTGCTTGATTTAGTTTTAAATGATTTCTAATCAACTTAAAGGTTTTCATTTTAATTTCTTGTCAATTATGCCCAAAATCGAAAGATAGTTTTTCTACATTTGTTCCTGTGGATTCGACCTCGTATTCTGAGTATATACTACAATTATTTCATACACTTGCGGGAGTTGTCTAGTTTTTGGCGCCATTGCCTAGGACAACAGAATTGTTATTTTTTGATTATGTATTGTGTATTTATTCTTTTACTTTTAGTTGTTGAATTTTGAATTTATGTTGATTTTTTAGGTAGTGCATGATGACTCGAAATCAATCCAAGAAATTTGATTCATTAGAGTTAGAACCTTTGAATCCTGAGATCGAACGCACATGCTGAGCTAATCATTCAACAACTCTCTGTAAGAAGTTAGCTAGCGAAATCGAAGAAAGAGTTCAATTATTTGAGATGAGTCAGTCAAGGAATCTTGATGACCCACCTTATGGGTTGCCACACAATTTTGAGCCACAAGTGGAAGGTGTAAACAACAATGGTGGTACCAATGGTGATAATGGTAACAATGGAGGAAATAATGGTGCGAATGGAGCTACTAATCCACCAATCAGAGTAGTCGTTGATCCATTACTCCCCATTGTGAAAGTCCAACGTCCTCCACAACAAGATGGGTGGCAACATGGGTTTGTTCCACCATAAGGAAATCCACGAGTTCCACCACAAGGGAATGGAGATAATAGGGCCTATCTTTGCAATATTCAACGCCCTGTTATTAGTGCATCCCCTTCATGCATTGTTCTGAGTGCTGCTGCAAGGAATTATGACTTGAAGACTCTTCAATTCAAAATGAATCCACACATCCATGGTTTACCATCCGAGGATGTATTAGCTTTTATGAGGGAATTTTGAAGCGTTATCATAACTTTCCTTTTGAATGGTATTCCAGAACTTGAACTGTGAATGCGATGCATTCCTCTAGCATTTAAGAATACAGCCCAAACATGGTTCATGAACTTTCCTAAAGGTTCGATACGGACTTGGGATAATGTCTACAAGAAGTTCATCACTAAATACTATTCACAAGGCAAGACTACTGAGCGCAAACCAAGATTAGCACTTTTGCCGAAATGATGGTGAAATTTCCCATGAAGCTTGGGATAGGTTCCAAGGCTATCTTACTCCCTGTCCACATCTGTGGACAGAGCGCCTAGGACATGTTATTTTGTTTACCGCTGCCCATTGGTTGGTGTCCAATAGCAATGGTGACCTACTCACTAAATGGATTTTTAATTTTTATGAAAATCATGGAGTCGCCACCCGAATTGCAACGAGATCACCCAGTGATTAACAAATAGGTAGATTCCTTTAGGAAAATCCCATTCGTCATCGCACCAGATGATTTCTGGGTTCGGAATGAGTCATCCATACTTGGGACAATTTCCCATTTAATTAAGTAATGAGGTCATTATTTCCTACGAAAGACAAACAATATAAAGGGATAAATCATCCGTAAAGTAGGATACAATAAATGGGCGCGCCTAATATTGTTTCCATTCAAATTTTAGTTCTGCATTAAGTCTGTTATATTTAACCTTGATTGATTAAAATGCAATTGGCTGGATTAGTGGATTACTATTTATTTTTAATGGTGATTAGCCGAGTGGATTATTTCCTTATTTATTTACAAACAGAAAATCCACAATTAGTTGCTAAATTATTTTTATATTTTTTTGGGTTAATGTTTGTGAATTAATTCACTTAGTATTTAGCCGAAATATTGAAATGACGATAATATACATACACCCTTAAAGAAAGGAAAGGTGAAATGAGTATCTACCATTTTTATTTACTTATTACCGAATTAATTAATTATAGGTCCGATTAATTATTTATAAACAAATCTAGGTGACTGGTATATATAAAAAAATGAGAAAAAAGGATCTTATCGATCGATTTATCCCAGAGAGGTCGAATCGACCGACCTTGAAGCTTCAGACGACTTGTCATTCCAAAATCTTCATTTTCTCTCATGCAACATGAAGATTCGGTTGGACCTATGAACATTCGGCCGGATGTTCTAAACGGGCTAGGCCCAAATATTCAAATTTGAACAGGCAGGTGGGACATCTTGAGCAAATCGAACATCCGGCTGAATCTTTGCAAACGTCAGATCCGGCCGGACCTGTAATCCGTCTTCCCCAAGCTTCCTTCCCTGTATTGTTACATTTTCTTATAGATATGCCGTTTATTAGCTAATGATAACTCATACAGACTCTTAAGGAGCCACTTTGGATGGTTAAAACAAATTATAATGACAACAAAAAATCTATAAAAAATGATGCTGTAAAATCTTGAAAGAGGGTTGCAGGGGCTCCGAACTTGGATATAAATGATTCTATATTCTCCTAACTTCATACAAAACTCACATGTGCAGTCAAAACATAAAACAAAATTAGTATGAAAAATACATACAAGTTACAGAATATACTTAAAAGATAACAAGCATGAAAATATGCTTAGTCTGAATGCATGAATGCTCCGTGGGTGGTTGGTTGCCCTCAAGATGGAAGTATGTTACCACTTTCGGGTGGAAATGAGCTTATGGGTTGCAAGTTTTATTGTTCAAAAGATTTTTCAAAAATAAGTTACAGAGACAAAATATTGTGTGTGTGTTGCCCTATCCAAAAGGAAAATTCCCCCCCTTTTTCTGCTATGTCTCTTTTTTTTATAGCCTTATAAATTAGGGTTTTCATTTTAAAATCGGGAATCTTCTTTTCTAAGTGGGTAGGGTGTGACAGATCATCACCCGTTATCCTTTGTCAGATCGTGTAGAAGTTCCCATAATCAATTATTTAAAAATAATGAACATTCGGCCGGACCTTCAAAGAACATTCGGTCGGATGTTCATTTTGGGCCTGGTGGTTTTTTTTTTGGGCTCAAAATGATTTTCTAGTTTTTGTGGGCCGTATCAAAGGTTCAGACACATGTTTAAACATATGTTTGGACCATTAATTAAGCCAAAAATATGTTTTGAAAACATTTAACATGCTTGAAATAATTTTTATTTCCTTCAGCTCATTTCTATGAGAAACTGGGTAACAGAGTGGTCCAAACTAGACCATATTCATCACTGGGTTCTCGCGTTGCTTCCACGTACCTGCATCCAAAAATTCAGTGTCTATAGTTTGCCCCCACTTTGTCGGAGTTTAGCAATGTTGTAATAACATGAATAAACGAACGCTAAAGTAAACAAACATAGACAAACCTGTCAAAAGGATACAATCTGTGTTTTTGGCTCGGGCTTCGCTAGTCATCGCCGATAAGTGGGAGGTAGTCCGTCTCCCTAGATAGTCATCACTAATAAATGGGAGGTAGTCCATCTTTCTAGATAGTATGTCACCGATATATTGGAGGTAGTACGTCTCCGAGGTATTGGAGGTAGTTCGTCTCTAGAACCTAGTGCCTAAGACCAACTCGTCTGGACACAGAAGTCTAGGATACTCTCGATCGATTGGACAGGATTCCAAAAGTTATTTTCTTCAACTTTATTGAGGATGGAGTTATCTTCTTCAACTCTAGAAGTTATTTTCTTCAACTTCATTGAGGGTGGAGTTATTTTCTTCAACTCTAGAAGTTATTTTCTTCAACTTCATTGAGGATGGAGTTATCTTCTTCAACTCCAGAAGTTATTTTCTTCAACTTCATTAAGGGTGGAGTTATTTTCTTCAACTCCAGAAGTTATTTTCTTCAACTTCATTGAGGGTGGAGTTATTTTATTCAACTCCAGGAGTTATTTTTCTTCAACTCCATAGTGGTCATGTTGAGTTATTTTCTTCAATTCTAGCTTTGGAAGTTCTTCTGGTTTAATGCTTATCCAAAAGAAAATAGTTTTACAGGGGAATTATTATTGGGGAATTTTGAGCTTGAAATCTCCAAATTCTGGAGCTTTCTGTCATTTATTAATGTTATGTGATCTTTATGAGATGCTGCCTTTGCGAGACTTGCAAGATGCTCTATGAGATGTTGTTTTTGCCCCCTTCCTTCATTGTTTTTTTTTCTCTCTCTTTTTTTTATGTGAATTTCTCAAGATTGAGTTTAGAAAATGTGCAGTTTAACTTAGACTGTCAGAAAGCACATATGGTCTACGTCCTTTTGGGAGTGTGATGTCAAAATTCAACTTAGATACAAGGATAAATGCAAAAATCATGAATGTAGAACCTTTATGGACTTGAGATTTTGAGCATAAGACATAAACAAAATTTGATAGTGAAATTGAGTTTGCTGATAGTGAATACAGATGGGTCAAATTTCACTTCTTGAGAATAAAATGCATATGGAATGTAAACGAATCAAACTTCACTAGATAATGCAATTTGTTTAACACAAGACATAGATGACTCAAATGGATTAAACCACTTGATAATAAATTTTTTTGACACAAATGAATCACTTGATAATAAAGTTTACTGACAAAAATGTTTCAAACTGAGAGCAGAGATGAACTAAATCTCATTATCTGATAATGTAGTTTATCAATGCAAAACATAGATGAATCAAACCTCATAATTCTAATTGAACTTTACCTCTCGACAAAGGAGTCTGATGATGGGGAAAAGCACAAATTTATGGCTTGACCAATGACAATGAGGGAAACAAAAGCTGCATCCAAACTTGATATGACCATGTCACATGCTTCAGATATCATTTAGGATGTGCTTAAACATGTTCAGCATTCTAAATCAAAGTTTAATTCTGGTGAAGTGGGGTATGTCATGAGCACATTCATGCATGCAATTTATCCTATATCAGATGATATTGCAATCAGTTCAATATGAGATTTTGTTCTCAGAGTCTAAGATCAGATCTTGGTTTTAAACATGTTCATCTTTGGAACAAGGTAGCCTTGTGTAAATTGGTCTGGAATCTTTTACAAGGTGCTCAAACTCTGTGGTGCAGGTGGATTAGGGAAAACAGATTGAAGGGTAAAAGCTTATGGTATGTTAAAGCTTCCCCTAAGGCAAGTTGGATCTGGAAAGGTCTATTGAAGCTCAGACCATTATTACTGAACCTGTTTAAGTGTAAATTGGGTAATGGATAAAGGTTTCTTTTCTGGCAACACCCTTGGCCAGATGGCCAATCTTTGCTGTCCAGGTTTCCAAATGTTAAAGCTATGCATACAGGAATTGATTTACAGAGTAAAGTGGTAGATAGATGGAAGGGCAGGTGGTGTTTACCAAAACCCAAGAATGATGATATCAGATCTATGTGGCAGCTAGTCAAAAACCAGGAAATCAAGGATGCCGAGGACACCATTCAATGGGCATGTGGTGTTTAGCAGAACCCAAGAATGATGATATCAGATCTATGTGGCAGCTACTCAAAAACCAGGAAATCAAGGATGCCGAGGACACCATTCAATGGGCATGTAGTAACTTTTCAACTAAATCAGCTTGGACTCTCCTTACAATTCAACTTCCTGTAGTTGACTGGTATTCTGTGATTTGGAGTAAGAAAATTATTCCTAGGTGTAGTTTTATTTTGTGGCTTGCTGTGCAGAATAAACTGCTTACCAAATATAAGCTATTTGCTTGGCATTGTGTTCCTGACAACAAATGTGTACTCTATGGAAATGCAAAGGAAACAGTAGCCAACTGTTTATTTGAATGTGTAGTTAGTCGACAAGTTTGGAGGCAGTTGGCAACCATTAATTGCATCAATAAAAGGATCAATTCTTGCCACAAGCTCATTCACTGGTTCAAAATAAAAGTTAGAGGAAAGAGTAAGTAGGGGGGAATACATGAAATTGAGTTTGGCTTCCACAGTGTATTATTTGAGGAAAGCTAGAAACCAAAAAGCTTTTCAGAATAGAGTTCCTAGCATTGTACAGATACTAAAAGAAGTCAAATGGATTGTTTTGTGTAGGTATCACAATTGTTCTCCTAGTAATCATCTGTATAGGATCTTGAGATATTTTGAGAGTTTGTAGAGTGTTGCAAGGTCATCTCCTTGCTATTTTTGTCCCTTCACTTTTTAGTTATGGATTCTTTTTGCTGTTCCTACCAAAAAAAATATTAATTAATTTCTAATGTTATTTACTCTATTTTCTTCCTACTTCATTTGTTTCTTAAGAAGCTTTTTCTTCTTCTTCTTTTTTTTTTTACAATTTTCTATTCTTATTTTTTTCCATAGAATTTTTAGCAGTCACTTCAAAAGATCTAGCAGAAGCACAATTTGTCATAAAAAAAATATGGTCCTTTCTTATGAGAGTCTGTCAATTCTTCTTTCTTTTCAAGTGTACTTAGTTTGGTTTTTCTTCAATGATAAAGATATTGCAGCAGGTAGATTCAAATCTTAATTTCCCATCCTAAAGTACCAGATAAGGTTAAAGAAGCTCAAAGTACCAAGATTCTTACTGCAATGTTTGGTTGCATCCTCCAAGTGTATATGTTACATTACAAGGAAAATACATGAGATTATTTTGTGCATATAACAAAAGAAAATTCTGAGAGT
>CANYLF010686260.1:0-22375 GCA_948193215.1 Bocquillonia castaneifolia
TTCACAACGATCGTTGCAACCCTATTTTCAGAGAAAAATTTATTTTCGAAAGAAATTTTTATTTGAATTTGAATTTATGATTAATTACTATCATTATATATATTAATCCATATTAAATGGTGTTAGATTCGGGTCGTTACACCATTGTCTAAAATAATGTGATGTGGTTTTCTAAACCGGTTGATGATCTTTTTATTGATGAATTCAGCCATACCCTTTGCCGTGGCCATTGGCAGTGTGATGGCTTCCACATACCTTGAAAAGTATTCAATAGCCACCACAATGTACTTATGACCATTGGAAGCTGTCGGCCTTATCTCTCTGACAATGTCTATCCCCCAAGCTGAGAATGGCCAAGGAGACATTAAATTATGAAGCTTAATTGGTGGTAAATGTATCTTATTCTCGTGTAACTAACACTCTTGGCACTTTCTAACCATGTTGATACAATCTCTATCCATCTTATCCCAGTAAAATCCTTGCCGGACTATCTTCTTTGCTAAAGTATGCCCGCTCATGTGGGGTCCACACACTCCTACATAAATCTCCTTCATGACTTTTTCCACTTCATATTGGTCCACACACCAAAGTACTATTCCATTCAAAGCCCTTCTGTAGAGTATCCCCTCATGGTGAATGTAGCTTCTTGAACTGATCCTTAAGGCATGTTTCTTCTTCCCATTAGCTCCTTCTGGATATTCCTATTTTTCTAGGAATTTCAGAATTTCATAGAACCATGGCTTCTCCCTAGGTCCATTCACAATCATTACCCGCTCACCTTGGTAGTAAGAGATTCTGGCTCTACACATCACTAGAGGTTTCATAGCTACATCCCTAGGATTGTCCCACATGGATGCCAAAGTCCCTAATGCATCTGCCATTTGATTCTCTTCCCTTGGCAGATGTGAAATACTCAGAGTGAGTATCTGAATGTACTCTAAATAAGGCTTTAGTTTCTCATCTTTTACTTCCTACTTTTCTAAAGCTTGGTTAATGATGAGCATTGAATCTCCATACACTGTGAAGTTCCTGACTCCTGCTGCAATGGCTGCTTCTATCCCAAAGACACATGCTTCATATTCAGCCATGTTATTAGTGACTTTGAAATCTAATTTCTTAGCCAAAGGAATACTTTCTCCTTCAGGCGTGATTAGGATTGCCCCCACTCTAGCTCCTTTGTGGTTCACTGCTCCGTCAAAGTATAGCTTCCATCCGTCTGCCTCTATCAGATTAAGTGACTCATCTGGGAATTCATACCCCCATGTTTCTTACCCTTCTAGTGGACTAAAAGCTAGAAACTTTGCTACTATTCTCCCTTTGATAGTCTTCTTTGTCAAGTACTATATGTCAAACTCAGTCAATAATACCAACCACTTAGCAAGCTTCCCTATTAACACTGGCGCTTCATACAGGTAACGTAGCGGATCAACTTTTGCCACAGCTTGAACCTAATACGACTGATAATAATGCCTTAGCTTCCTTGTTGTCCATATTACTGCCAAGCAAGTCTTCTGAACAATGTCATATTTTGCTTCATAGGATAACAGCTTCCTACTAAGGTAGTAAATAGCATGCTCTATTCCATCTTCATTTTCTTGGGCAACCATCCCTCCTATAGCATCGTCTTCCAAGGCCAAGTACAATATTAATGGTCTACCTGCCCTGGGAGGTTGAAGGATAGGTGGATTCATTAAATACCGCTTGATCGTGTCAAATGCTTTCTGACATTGTTCATCCCATTTACTTTTCTGATCCATTCTGAGTAGCTTAAAAATGGGCTCACATATCATAGTTAATCTGGAGATGAACCTGCCGATGTATTGAATCTTCCCCAGGAATCCTCTGACTTCCTTATCAGTCTTTAGAATCGACATCTCTTGAATAGCTTTTACCTTGTCTGGATCTACCTCAATCCCTTTATGGCTTACAATGTGTCCCAAGAGCTTTCCAGAGGTTACTCTGAAGATACATTTCTTCGGGTTAAGCCTGAGTTGTACTTTTCAACTCGTGCTAAGAATCGGTCTAAAGCTTCAAAGTGATCTTCCCTAGTTAATGACTTAACCATCATATCATCCACATAAACTTCAATCTCCTTGTGCATCATATCGTGGAATAAGGTGGTGGCCATCCTTTGGTAGGTTGCCCCCGTATTCTTAAGTCCAAAAGGCATGACCTTGTAGTAGTAAACACCCCACTCTGTGATGAAGGCTATCTTAATCTTGTCTATGAGTGCCATCATTATCTGGTTATAGCCAGCGAAGCCATCCATAAAGGAATACATGGCGCTTGTGGCTGCACTATCAATCAGAACATCAATATGAGGTAAGGGGAAATCATCCTTTGGTGATGCTTTGTTCAAATCCCTGTAGTCTACACACATCCTGACCCTTCCGTCCTTCTTGGTGACTAGAACTATGTTGGCTAACCATTCTGGGTAAATGACGACTTCCAGGAACCTAGCCTTGATCTGCTTTTCAACTTCCTCTTTAATTAGCTTGGCCAATTCTGTTCTAAGTCTTTGAAGCTTCTGCTTGACTGGTTTCTTGGTGGGATCTATGGGGATACGATGTTCGACGATCATCCTGTCAATGCCTGGCATATCATTATAGGTCCATGCAAATATACCTTTTCTTTTATTTAATATTTCTTCAAATTTTTCTCTCTCATTAGCAGTAATATCATATGTAAGAGTTATTTCCTTTGGTTGTTCTTTTGTGCCAATATTAATGGAATGTGTTTACATAGAATTAATGTCAAAAATGCTTATGGTATGATGCCATCAGGTAAAACATCACATAAGTAAGCAAAATTGGTGTTCATATCATTGACCTTAGAAAGAAAAACATAATCGTCCTCAAACAAATAAGACGTTATTACATTAATTTTAGATTTCATAAAATAAATTAACTAAAGAGAGCTCTATGAACTCATCTAACTCAGAAATCACAGCAACATCCTTAGGGTCGATTAGCTCTTCTATCTTCATGTCTTGAATTCTCTTAAGCAGCATCTTCTCTACAGCATGCACATCCAACAAGTCTTTGAAGATTTCGAAGCCAGGCACTTAAATCTTCCCAACATTAACAGGTTCAGCCTTCCCGAGATAAATGGTACCACTCTCTAGAACAAAGAAATCTTTAAGAGTCTTACCATCTTTAGCCATCTTCTCTCCCTTATAACCCAAGCCTTCCTTAGTTGTTTGCATCTTGAAGTCAGGTAGCTGTGTGATACCCTGTTGGTTCTTCCTCAACCCCAATGCAGGCAAGCAATCCATCTTCTTCATAATTAGATTAACCATAAGGTTACTTGGTTCATCAAAAATACCCATAATCTGGAAGCCCATAGGTGCAATGATTCTTTGGGAGTAGCTTTCAGCACCGTGACTGAGGTGGCAGGTTCAGCCGAAATAGTCAAGACTTCATCTTGGTAAGGAAACTTAATCTTTTGATGAACCGTGGATGATACTCCTCCCAGAGCATGGAACCATGGTCGACCAAGAAGGACAGTAAAGGTCATAGGAATGTCTAACACAGTGAACTCAACTTCCGAAACAATAGGGCTAGTTTTAACCTTTGTAGTAAATGTGCCTTCAACCACCCTTTTAGAGTCATCATAAGCTCGAATAACTAAATCGGATGGCCTCAAATCTTCTCTAGCTATCCCCATCTTAGAAAGAAGCTTAGACGGGCAGACATTAATGGATGAACCATCATCAACCATAACATAAGAAGTTCTTTTCCCATTCACTCCAGTTGCAATGAACAAGGCTTTGTTGTGATCCCTTCCTTCTAAAGGTAAGTCTTCATCAGAGAAAGTTATTTCCCTTTTTTTCCTTTCGATCATGAGTCTTATCACTTCATCTGGTGTAGTGATCTCAGGAATTGGTATCTGAGTCAAAGCCTTAACTAATGCCCGCCTATGAGACCCAGAGGAAACAAGCAAGTCCCATATGCTTGCATTAGTCTTGGTTTTCTTGAGCTGCTCAATTACAATATCAGTCAAGGTAGTTTCCTCTATCACCCCTTTCTCAGGATCCTTGTCAACTTCCTTTTGCTTCCCCAAATCCTTATTTTGAAAGTCTCTCACACTTCTAGTAACCAATACAGGTTCAGAATCGACAATTTGCATCATATTATCGATTTCAAGTTCATCTTCATCTAAACTATACCAAGCATCAAACTTAAAGCAATATTTTATCTTCCTATCTTTTCTAGTATGGATCATATAGGAATCAACCTCATCCCTTGGGAATGGGATTTTCTTGTCAATCTCATCACATAAGGCACGAATATCCTGCTCAATACCGGTTGGCACATCTTCCTTGTCTAGGAACTTTTGCCAAGCATCAGCTCTGTCCCAATCCTTCACATGGTCACCCCAATTCTTAGGCCATGGCATGTCGTTGTGATAGATGTCAAATTATGGACCCCAGGTAGGCTTAATCTCACTAAGAGGGGTGGCAGGCGGCGGATGCTTAGGATACAAAACTTTAAAGTTAAATTTTCCTGACCGTTGGAACAAGAGATCTTCTGCATATTCCTACTTTAATTCAGCCTCATTATGCACATCTTGATAGGAAACCCATGCCTTCTTGAGAGCTTCCTCTTCTTCAGCTGAATCATAATCAAAAGAACCTCATACATCCTCTAAGTCTTCATTAGTGAAAAAGGCCTATACTTTATCTTCAGTCACACCTGAGTCAATGCAGCCAATTCTATTTGGTGGAGGAACATTGTTATAGGTAGGCAATGGGTTATTTTTAGTGCTTGGTTTCTTAGAATCGGGGTCCATGACTTTCCCTTCATCTATGAGGTCATGAATGGAATGTTTAAGCTTAATGAAGTTGTCAGTTGAGTGGCTTTGCACTTGGTGGAAGTGGTAAAAGGCGTTTGGGCTATATAGCGGTGAGCTAGTGTTTGGTGGGTTTTTGGCTGGCTCGAGTTTTAGCAAGCCTTCCCTTTCGAGTCGTTCAAAGACTTTGGACAAGGGTTTGTTGAAATTGGAGAATCTGCGACTGGTTTTGACTGCATTGACTTCCACAACCTTGGTAGATTGTGTATGGGCACGGCTTAAGCTAGCCTTGGTAGTCTTCATTTTTTCAGACTTAATCTCTTCAACCTGGAGCCCGTCATTATAGAGCTCTACAAAATTCCTTGGATTCATCAACTGAAGCTTCTCAACCCATTTAGAATGCACATTCCTAGCAATAATTCTGACCTGATCCCTTTCTGAAGGCTTGTTGGGCATCAAAGCAGCCTTGTTTCTCCATCTAATCAAGAACTCAGAAAATGTCTCGCCAACTTTCTGCTTAGTCATCTCTAAGTCCCTCAGGGAAACTTCTAGGGTAGCATTGTAGGAGAACTGACCCCTAAAAGCTTCATTAAGAGTCTTCCAGTCAGATTTAGTGCTAGTTGGTAAAGCATGATACCAGTTAGAAGCTACACCTTCCAAAGTCAAAGGAAACAAACCCAATTTATGCTCGGCATCGAGAGTGGTGGCTGACATGATTGTGATGTATTGCTTCAAATGTAACTTAGGGTCACCCATCCCATTGAATTTAGTCACATCAAGCATCCTAAACTTAGGAGAGAGTCCAGTTATGCCATAGAGACCTAAGTTATCAAAGTCAAAGTCCTGGTTCTTTCCCCTTACCATCTCCTAGACCTTCTCCATCTTCTTAGTAAGAGCTTCAAGGGCTTCATTATCAGGATTTTTCTCACTCCCATCATCGCTACTAGTTTCCCATTCTTCATCCCTTTCTTTCAAGGCCTTCTTGATGGCATTGTCCATCATGTCTTACAAGGTTTTCCAGGTATCTTCAGTGAATCCAGCCATTGTACTTGCGGAAATTGGAGTCTTTGGAGTGTGTCGTGGTATGTTGCGAACGAGGCGTCCAGCTTGTCTTGTCCAAGGAGAACTAGGAGGATCTATATTGCTATAAAACAGAGGGTTAGCATTTTATGGCATGTGTATGCAAAGATGCATGAATGCAAGTAACACGTAGGGACACAAGTAGCAAAGGTTAGTCAAACACATATACTACCAAGTGGTAGACCTTCCAACCTTTTTTCTCCCATACACATATTCGTTTGGCAAGTCAACATTTCTAGGAATTGGTTTGGGCTGTAGCACCAACAGGGGATGCTATTGCCGATGTAGCATGCACATTTGCACAAAAAGGAAGCTCTCCACATTCAAACCAAATAATAAGTCATTACTACGACCTTATCCCATGTCTTTGTCTTAATGAACTCCCTTAATGTTCCCCTTGTTCCAAGGCCGTTTTAGCATCAGTCAGGTACAATTAGACTGACACACCAACATCCCTTTCTCAAAGGTAGTAGTCAAAGTCATTCTTCTCAATTCTAAATGACCCTATGCTGTAAGGTTGCACTAGTTAGGTATAATTTGACTAGTGCTTCCTCCATAGGCGACAATTAGGCATTGAGTTAAAATAATAACACTAGACTCGGGCACTATAACGGCTTCATGGCATCATATAACAAAGCAATCATTTGGTAAGTCCTAGAGGAAGTTGCTACGGTCATTACATGGCTTCGGTCAGGTTCGACTAAAAGAAGGTTCCTATAGAAGGCGAACTCCCATTAACCATCTCCCTCTTTCCAAAAAGGTTCTAGCGGCGGTAGGACATTCAGCTCAGAATTTCCCATTAACTATCACTCGTTAACCATAACAAAGATGGTAAGCGATAGTAGGACAATTCCATCTATGAGTGGTAGTCATTGATTTCGCCTCCTATGAAGAACTCTTGTAAATCATAGGCGGCTTGACCAATGGTACCCGACAGGTAGGGTGTTATAATGCAAGAATGAATGCAAAGAAATTAGTGTTTAGCATAATAAAAGGAGTATTAGTAATCACTTGAATCATAAGTCTGTTTGTCAAAGGTCCCTAGTGGAGTCACCAAACTGCAGACAAGGAGGTTTTGCCTTAGAGCTTGAGCCATGACTAGCAACTGCGGCACTATGTGTTCAGCTGCGGGGCTGAAGTGGTAGTCGCCACCCGAACTGGTATCGGGAATGTCTTACAAGGTGTACACCTCGATTCCTCTTAAGAATACGAAAGGTGCATTGACCCTAGAGATTCAAGGATCCGACTTATCAATTGTTAGCATGTGATTCTTTACCCAATACTCTTAGTATGATACCAACCTTCATTCTTTCTAACAAAGCAATAAAAACACATAACAATTATAACCTACCTTTTACATATAAACATGCATCGATGAGTTTCTAATAAAAACAAGAGTTAATTTTAATAATTACCAACCATTATTAGGGTCAATTTACATGCATAAGTCACAAAAAGCATATAATACATTAACACAATAACACAACCTAGGGTTTCCACCATTTTAGGCCTAAAAACATCACCAAATAGACATTATTAACCAATTTCATGCAATAAAACACGTCCAAACATTACCAAAGAAGTTCAGAAGCTTACCTCACCGCTCCATTCCATGTGAAAACTATTGGATACTTATTTATAGACTTATAGAACCACATATTTTGACAAAATAAAACCCCAGGGAGCTGAAAAAGTGGCAACGCTATACAAGGGACTGGCATTTGGGCCCGACACCACTTACTCGCAGGCGTTTAGGCCCAACGCCACTCTTGCTTGTGGCGTTGATGGCTTAATGACATGCAACATGCACGATTCAATGTAAAATGCAATTTTCAGGGCTTACCAAGCCCCAAAAATGACCAAACAGAAAATGAAAACTCATAGAACAAACACCAAAACATATAAAAATGCATGAAACATTGCAAACAACCTAGATCTAATCATGGAATGCATTAAAACCCAAAAAGATGCAATGTTTACCTGTAAAACATCAAAAGATTCAATTTTTAAACATAAAAGGTGCAAAAGATGCAAACTTTAAATAATAAAATAATATAATTTCATATGTTAATATGCAAAGAAACAAACTTTATTCATTTAAACATGCAAAGAAAAAAACTTTACATACCAAAACATAAAAGATGCAACTTTTATGCATTAGAAACTCAAAAAGCTATGGTTTTTATACAAAAGAAACAACCTTTATGCAAAAGGAACAATTTTTACACAATAGAACATGAAAAGAAGATATTTTTATGTATGAAAAACATGTTAATAACATCAAACATATCAGATCTGAAAGGAAACATGCAAAAACATATAAAGATAGCAACTTTAAGTGTTATAATGCATGAACATGGCATTTGATCAACACAAACATGCAAGAACATTGCTTAAACATGCAAAATAGAAAATTACA
This sequence comes from Bocquillonia castaneifolia, assembly GCA_948193215.1. Lineage (NCBI taxonomy): Eukaryota > Viridiplantae > Streptophyta > Magnoliopsida > Malpighiales > Euphorbiaceae > Bocquillonia > Bocquillonia castaneifolia. The sequence goes on from CANYLF010686260.1 coordinate 8,291, forward strand.
ACAATAAAACAAATAAAACAATTCATTCATGGCATGCAAATCATGGAAACATGGCAAAAAGTGATAAAAACAAAGGAAAAGATGACTTACCTCTTAAGAAATTGGCTAGAAGCACTTGATAACCCTCAGGTTCGATTAGAGTGACTTTTATGTTATTTTTTAGTGATTAAAGATTGCTAGAACTTGATTTGAATGAATTTGGAACTTCAAAACCACCTCTTGTATGGAAAAGATGCAAGCTTTTATGAGTTTTTGTGTAAGACCAATGTAAAAGTGTGCAATGCTTTAGCAATTAAGTGAACTTAGAGTGTTAGTATGAGAAACTAAACCCTAAATTCGTATGATCTGTTGCCTCTCCTCAAAAACCTAGTTTTAAGAGCCTATTTATACCCAGTTTAGCTTAAAACTTAAGCTAAGATTACCATAATCAATTTCCTAATGACAATCCATGACTTGAGCTTTAAGCAAAGGATATTTTGGTAAAATATGAGCCTATAGAGCCTTGGGATGCGTGTACGGCTCGTACGGGCCATTTCAAACCAAAACAGCCTAAAAATGAGCTTTCTACAACTGAAAATGAGTGACTGGCATTGGGGGCCCAACACCAGTCTTCCTTGTGGCGTTAAGCCCAATGCCAGTCATATGAGTGGCGTTGGGCCCAATTCCACTCTTTAGAGTGGCGTTGGGCTCTTTTGGGCCTCCAAACGTCTGATTTTGTAAAAACTTAAAACTTAGAAAATGTGCAGAATAGCCTCAACTACCAACCATCAAAATTTCAAGTCATTCGGACACTCGTAGAAAAAGTTATGGAGAAAACCATCTAAAAAATGCTTTGTTTATGCTTAAAATTGGATTTTGGAAAAGAAACATGTTGTGCAAGCTTAGAACACACTCAAAGTGAGGTTATGCAATCTCTAAAAAGCAAATTTCAACTCAATTCATGTTATTTAGAACATGAACGATCATCACTGGGCCTCCGAGCCACTTTCGTATTCCTACATCAAAAATTAGGTGTTAACAATGACTTTTAAGGTTTTTTGTGAATTTTGGAACATCTTGATGATTTGGGTAGTGAATTGGAGGCTAGTTGATGTTTTTTGAAGCTTCTAAGATAACCTAATGTTTTTATACGCAACCTATGGTGTGTGGGGAGTTCGGAGTCGAAAAGAAGTAAAAAATGGAGTCAAAGGTCGCAACCAATTGCATCTGCAGATGAAGTGGCGTTACAAGCATACCCCGCCACTCCTACACTGGGGTTGGTTATACTTCAATGCCACTCCAATACCAGCAATCTAGAAGTCACAAATTTTCATCTTTTGGGGGATTCTAAACATATCATTTCTTGCATACATCATAGGAAAAAAATAAAAAAACATGCATCATAAGTATATGTCCATAGATCATAAGATACAGGTACACATGTGGGTCTGAGCCCCTAAAAAACATCCAGAAATAATCCAAATAAGAAAAGAAAGTGCAATCTAAGGCTCTCCATCATCATGGTCTGCCTTCTAATGAGAACAATCTTTAGTAGCAATCGTGTCAATTGGGGCATCCACGTCTCATCCTGATCATCTAAAGCTGTAATTGCCTCAAATCATTAAGATGAGTTCTCAAGTAGTGGTTCATCTGGGATGCATGCTCATAAGCCAGCCACCAAGCATTACAAGCCTCAATAGTAAGAGCCTTACTAGCTTGAAAGTAGCTAGCAAGACGGTGGCAACCTCAGCAGTCGAAATCTAAGAAGGAAAATGAGTCAAGAAAACATAATTGAATCCAGAAAAGCATAAAGTTTATAGAACTCACATGAGTGCATGCTGGAGAAAATGTAATGTAAGGAGGAGCCAGAGTCAAAGTACGTTCAACAATTCCAACGGGAGAATGGCAAAGCACAGTGTGACCTAGGAAAGAAGTGATCATATCGGGAACGCAGTCAGCAGGGTCTTCTAGGGGATGCCTATGAACAGGTCGCTAAGAACCCTGTCAGGTAACCTTAACCCTGAGAATGGTCCCTGTCATAGGAGGAGGTCAAAAACTAGGCCCAACCTCATCACTAGCAACATAAGGTGCCTCAGTCAACTCGGGGGCATCCTCAGCATGCACCTCCTCAATCTCTGGGGCATCAATGTCATCATCATCATTTGAATCCCCGAGAATGGTGAAAGAAACAACACCATTTCGAACCTGCATGATCCAGGATTAGCATTCAAATAAAAAATGTCATAAGTAGAGAAACTTGAAAGGTTAATGCATACCTGAGCCAATCTATGCTCAAACAAAGGAAGTCAGGGAAGACATCTCTTCAACAGGAACTTAGCATAAGCCTTGGAACTAACCAAAAAAATAGTACAAGGAGCTCTAAAAAGTGCTTGCTCCAATGCATCGCTGACTAAGGTGTATCCCTAGAACATGTTTATCGGAGGATGGATAGGCACTCTGCACATCTATCTAGAATACTGGTGGTGAACTCTCTCTCTGAGATACCATATCAGCATCCCAGGACCCTTTAAAAAAAATCCTCAGCCTATCCTTCTATTTTCTGGAATACATATATCTGGGGAAGTCCTCTGCATTGCCCAGCCAATCAACATCAATCTGCGAGATAAAGCGAACAGGTAAGTTTTTGAAAACTTTTAAAGTTATTTTAAACTAACAAGTTTGCTGTTTTACATCATCAGTAGTCAAGGCATTAAGAAGAATGCGATGCTCGTGAATTGAGGTCTCATGAGTCGGCTATCAGTTCATAGCCCAATGGCCAAGAAGTAGAAAAGATCGAGCCAAATGAACAGGGGTAAACTGTGGAATCAAGCCAAGCTCAATGGTCCAAACCTGCACAAAGAGAGTCAGAAGCTGAAAGAAATGGTGGAAAGTAAAGCAAAGATAGTTGGTAGACTTACATGGGTGGCATGCCAAAAGCCGCAAAGCTTATTCCCGCCCAGTGATACACGGTCCATCCAATAGTAAAGATAAGCTAGGGTTGCAGATCCCCAATTAAATGTACTCATTGTGGTGGAATCTCAAAGAATGTGGACGAAATTGATAGGGACTGTGCTATTTGGTGTCACAGAAAATGGTGCTACTAATTAGATATAAAATAAAGGCACAAGCCATCCTATCCGGGTGCCATCCTACGCCGCCTTCATAGTCCAGCAAGTGATTAGCAATCTCATCAATGTGTAACCTCCTGGAAGTCTTTTGCTGAGAAATTATGCCAATTATCAGTCAGATATACTCATTCTGAACACCACCACTCACAGTGTATATCTCAACATCAAAAGGGATCAGCTCCCCAGCACAAGCTAGACCTGTGATAGTAGAAAAAGACATAGGGGAAAGGGTATACTCTCCGCATGGTAATTGGAAAATATGCGTGGTACCGAACCACCTCTCTAAAAATGCCTGCATGGAACAGCGATCACAATGACAACTCGCCTGATCCTCAAGACGAGCTAGTAAAGCACTAATGAATGGTCCGAACCCAGCTTGATAAACCAAGGTACGCACCTCAAGATACATCACTCTCTGAACCTCATGGGCTTTATAGAAATTGCCCTTCTGGTCAAATGTGACACTATCTCTCTACAAAAGGTAAGTACAGGTATGGTTTTAAACTCTAACCTAATTGTAAATTCTTTATCATTTTTATCATTTTCTAACTAATTTGGGAGGCTAGGACATGCATATTCACATCTAAAGCACTCATAAAAGCATAATTTTTCATTTTAAATGGTCCAAACATACATTTAGAGCCTCAGAGGATGCAAAACTCGTCCGAAGTGACATTTTAGGGTCCAACGCCACTTGAACTGGTGTTGGAGCCCTTCAACGCCACTTGGACTGGCATTAATCCCCCAGGTGGCATTCAGTAGCATTTTTTTAACCCATTTTGCAGAAATAAAAGGCAAATTAGAAATACCCTATCATGCAATGGCGAAATTGACAAGTTAGAACACTTACCTAGCCTCTAACACGAAGGGAAATGTGTTTCTTGATGGAAGAAAGAGGAGAAACCTTGTCTCCATAAGCTAAACCATCATTGTTAACCTTGCAAATTTCTCCCTTTGTTTCAAAAATGGTGATTGGGTCCCATTGAGTAAGAAGTCGAGGGTCAGAAGATGCTGTAGACACCTAATTTTTAGATGCAGGAATGGGGATGCAGCTCGGAGGCCCTATGATGATAGCATATGCTTTAATTAGCATAAGTTGTATGATTTTGACTTCTTTTTAATCACTTTGTTGCTTTTGAAAACGTTTTGAAGCTTGAAAAACCCGTTTTGAGTCAAAACTAGCTTGTTTTAAACCTAATCATGCAAAATTCAGACGATTTTGACCATAACTTCTTGTGTGAGTCTCAAAATGGCCTAAAACTTTAATTGATAATAGATTGGGCCATTTTGCGCATTTTTATTTCTAATACGGTTTTTCAGATTCGAACTTTTCGGGCCTCAAACGGACCTTGGAAGAGCCAAACACCATTCAAGAGCTTCCAACGCCTCTTGGAGTGGCGTTGACCCTTTCCAATGCCACTTGAAGTGGCGTGGACGTCCTTTGACAGCCTAAAATGCAAATTTCAATCTATTTTCAAACACCAAATGATCGGATAAGGCTAAGCGTCATTCCAGATCAGTTTTCAAGCTTGAGATGAGATAGAAAATGGTGAATATTATCTATTTATCATTGTTTATCATTATCTCTTAATTTATCTTTGATTTTAAGTGGATTTTCATTGTTTATCATTATCAAAATGAATTTCTATCTTTAAACTCTAGCTACAGAAGCTTAGTCAGACGAATTTGACTCCCTTAAAGCCCAAGAATGAGACTATATTCAGATGATTAATCCCTAAGAATGGGTAAAAATCAATTTGAATTTAGATAGGGATAAGAATTCATTGATTTGAGCCCATCTTTTTAATTTGCTGCCTATAAAAGGCAATAAATTCTCCTTGAGAGGGGGGTTTGGCTGGTTATTGATTAGGAAATTCGTTTTTAATTTGAATTAATTAAAAACTTGGTATTCCTAAGCTAAAATCAACTCACTTTACAAAGATTTTTGACTTAGAAACCCTAGGTTTCCTTTGCATTGAGTTTTTTGGTGTTTCTTGAGAAGAATACAGCCTACCCATTCTATTTTCTTAGTGATTAGCAACAACGAAGCCTTGTTCTACATCATTTGACGCTCCCTGAGGGTACTTAAGCCAATTCCAGAAAGTTTCCAGGTATGTTTATTGTGTTTTATATTTTGTTTTGATCACTCATTGCATGATTTTCTGAGTATAACATGTTTTGGTGATTTTAAATGATTATTTGTGTGTTTTATGGCATGATTTAAATGATTAAATGATGTGAAATGATGTTAATATGTTTTGTATGTGCGTTTTAAGTTACTAACATGTTTCTGCAGTATTAATAAAGTTATGGGTAAGATCTGAGATTATTTGGTGTTGAAATGAATTTTCTATGATTATTTGTGTGGTTTTAACTTATATAAATTGCATCTTTAAGTATAAATATGTGTTTTAATGTGTTTTTATGCGTGCTAATATGTTCTGGAATTAACCTGAATGTTTTTAGGCTTAGAACATTTGATTTTGGCATGTAAATCATTTGTATATTGCATTTTGTTGCATTTTCCATGATATTCTGCATTTTTCTTTGGATCTGTGCTTGGACTGGCGTTGGGGCCAGTTAAACTGGCGTTGAAAAGCCTGTAACGCCACTCCACACTAGCGTTGGTGGGTTACACTGGCGTTGGGCTTGTTTTGGATTAAAAAAATTATTTTTCGCTTGGAATTAAGCAACGAGGTAAGTTTCTAATCTTTCTTGGATAATTGTAGTAGGTTTTGATGTATGAAAAATGGTTAATAATGTTTATTTGGTAATAAAAATATGTTAAAACAAGTTAGAAACCTAGGTTGTGTTGTTTGATGTTATGTGTGTTTTTATCATTTTTTGCATGTAATTTGATTTCTAATCATATTTGGCAAATTTGTTAAAATGAATCTTGTTTGTTAAAAATAGAAACTGACTTTTCATAAATGTATTGTGCATGTAAAATGTAGGATTTGTTTTGTTTTATCGCTTTGATATAATTGCCATAGAGGAAATGAAGGTTAGAATAATTCTAGTAGTGGCTAATAAGAATCACGCCCTAAGAATGCAGTAGTCTGATCACAAAATCTCTGGGGTCAATGTGTATTTGCATTCTTAGGGGAATTAAGACGTAGACCATGTAAGATATTCCTGATGCTGGTTCAGGTGGCGACTCACTATTAGCTCCCTCATGCTAAACGCACAGTGCCGTAGTCGTCAATCAGGCTGGGACTACTAAGGAAACCCCTCTTTGTCTATAGTTTGGCGACTCCACTGGGGAAGACAGACTACTGATTCATGTAGTTATAGCCATTTCTTATTATTATTCCAAACTCTAGTTTCCTTGCATTGCATACTTGCATTAAAACACCCTACCTCGCGAGTACCATTGGTCAAGCCACCCTGATTTTCAATGTGCACTTCTTGGGTGGCAAAATCAATGAATACCACTCATAGATGGAATTGTCCTACTATTGCTTACCATCATAGCTATGGTTAATGAGTGATAGTTAATGGGAAATTCTGAGTTGAATGTCATACCATCGCTTGAACCTTTTTTTGAAAGAGGGAAATGGTTAATGGGAGTTCACCTTCTATAGGAACCTCTTGTAGACTGAACCGACTGAAGCCATGTAATGACCTTAGTAACTTCCATTAGGACTTACCAAATGTTGTTTGCTTATATAATGCCATGAAGCCATTATTTTGACCTGGTCTAGTGTTATTTCCCTTGAATCGGACCTCTGATTACTACCTATAGGGGTGTCAAGTGTTAGTCTAAATGTACCTGACTAATGCGGCCCTACAACATGGGATCAGTTAGGGTTTGAGAAGAGTGACCTTTGACTACTACCTGTGTTTAAGGGATGTTGGTGCATTGATCTAATTATACCTGATTGATGCTAAAATGACCCTAGAATATAGGAAACATCAAGGACTCGTCAAAAGCAAAGACATGGGATAAGGACATGATGATGACTTATTGTTTGGTTTGGATATTGAGAGTTGTTGCTATGCAAACGTGCATACTACTTCTTCAAGAGCATCCCCTGTTGATATGAAGGCCAAAACCAATACCTAGAAATCTTGACTTGCCAAACGAACACGTGTGTGGGAGAAATAAGGTTGGAAGGTCTGCCATGTGGTAGTAAGTTTGATTGACTAACGTTTGCTACTTGTGTTAATTGTCTCATGCATACATGCATTCATGCATCCTTGCATACATAGCATAGCATGCTAACCCCTTGTTTTGCAGTAACATAGCGTCCTCCAAAAAGTCTTGGACAAGATAAGCCGGATGCCTAGTTTAAAACGCGCCACCACCAACCTTAGAAGCACCAACTTCCCCAAACACCATGGCCGGGTTAAGTGAAGATGTCTTAAAAGCCTTACAAGAGATGATGGACAAGACCATCAAGAAAGCCTAAGAGGAAAGGGATGAATGTGGGAAAGATGAATCCGAAAGCAGTGATAAGGAAAGGCATGAGGAAAGACACCCTGACCAAGAAGCCTTGAATGCTTTGACTAAGAAGATGGAGAAGCTTCAGGAGATGATCAAGAGCAAAGACCAAGATTTTGATTTTGACAACTTAGGCTAGTATGGGATAACTGGACTACCACCTAAGTTTAGGATGCCTGATGTGCTAAAGTTTAATGGAGCTGAGGATCCAAAATTGCATCTCAAGAAATACATAACCATCATGTCTGCAACTACTTTGAATGGGGAGCAAAAGCTGGGTTTGTTTCCTTTGACTTTGGAAGGAGTAGCATCTGATTGGTACCATGCTCAACCGGTGACTATCAAATTTGACTGGAAGGCTCTTAACGAGGCTTTTAGGGGCTAGTTCTCCTGTAATGCTGCCCTGTAAGTCTCCTTGAGAGATTTGGAGATGACAAAACAAAACGATGGTAGACATTCTCTGAGTTCTTGATTAGATGGAGGAACAAGGTTGCCTTGATGCCCAATAAGCCCTCAGAACGGGATCAAGTCTGGATCATTGTAAGAAATGTACATGCTAGTTGGGTAGAGAAGCTTCAGCTTATGAATCCAAGAAACTTTGTTGAGCTCTATGATGACGGGCTCCAAGTTGAGGAGATAGAGTCTGAGAAGAAGAAGACGTACAAGGCCAATTCAGGTCATACTCATAATCAATCCACTAAGATGGTGGAAGTCAATGCAGTCAAAACCACTCGCCGTTTCTCAAACTTTAATAAGCCACTCTCAAAAGTCTTTGAAAGGAAGGCCTTCTGAAACCTGAACCAGCAAAAAACCCACCCAACACTAACTCACCACAATATAACCCAAATGCCTTTTGCCATTTCCACCAAGTACAAGGCCATTCTATCGATAATTGATTAAGCTTAAACACTCCATCCAAGATCTAATCGATGAAGGGAAAGTCATGGACCCTGATTCGAGAAGCCCTAGCATAAAAAATAACCCATTACCAAGATATAATAATGTACCACCCAGAGTTAGCTACATTGAGACTGGATTGGCTAAAGAAGATGTATGGGCCTCCTTTAAAGACTTAGATGAAGAATGGGTTAATGTGGAATAGGATCCTGAGTTAGAAAAGGGAGCTCCCAAGGAAGCTTGGAATTCCTTCTTGAAGACCAAGGAGGAGCTTGATGATGAACAAGAATATGTAAAAGATCTCCTAGGCCAGCCCTCTGGCAAGTTCGACTTTAAAGCTCTATATCCAAAGCACCCACCACATGCTACCCCTCTAGAAGATATTGAGCCTACATGGGGACCTGAATTTGATGCTTATGACAATAGCACTCCATGCCGACAGAGTTGAAGCATGGCAACAATTCTTAGATAGGAAAGATGTCCCAACTTCCATTGAGAAAGATATTCGGGCCTTATGCGATGAAGTAGGTGGAAAACTCTCATTTTCAAAAGATGAGGTTAATTCCTACATGATCCAAAGTAGGAAGGATGGCAAGATCAGGGATTGCTTCAAATTCGATGCATGGTATAGCTCTGATGAAGTTGAGTTAATGATTGACAATGTAATAAGGATCGATAATGCTGCACCTGCTTTGGTTACTCAAAGTGGGAGAGATTTTCAAAGGAAAGACTTGGGGGAATCAAGCAAGTCACCCAAAGAAGAGATAGTGAAGGAAGCCGCTGATGCTGACATTGTAACTGAGCAACTCGAACCACTATAAATCTTGTGTTTGATTTTCTTCTCCCTACTCTATTTACATTTTCATATTAATTTATGCTTGATTGAATTTATTTGATTTATTTGCTTGCTCTACTAGTTTGCTTAATTATCTTTGATTTTATTTTCAATTAGTTTTATTGTTAGTACATTTAACTAATTGAATTACTTCCGCTATTTGTTTGAAAGTTTCAATTAAGCATTTAAGTTTGTTTTTGCTAAACAACCAATTCACCCCCCTCTTAGTTGCCATAGGGATTCCAAACTGCAAATGGCCAAGGACTGCCAATTGATGACTGATAGTTGGTCGGAAAATGGCTTACTCTAGCGTGCTTCTAGCACTTATCACACTTCTCTACAAGACTCGTGGTGTCTTTGTACATTGTTGGCCAGTAGTACCCTTACAAGAGGTCTTTCCTAACCAATTTTATGCAGCTTCATGGGACCCTTAAATCCCTTTGTGAATTTCTCTCAGCAAGTGCAAGCCATCCCCTACTGAAACACATCTGCACCATGGGTGGGACTTAGCTTTTAGGAGTAACAACCCATGTTGGTAATGATATAAGGAAGCCATAGCCTGTAGGCATTGTGCCTCTCATTAGGCAACTTACCCATTGTTTTGTACACAATTATGGGTTTCATTCATTCATCAATCTCTGCTATCTCTAACACCTATTCTGCCTCAAATGCTATGTCCAACTAGTTCTTCCCTCAAAAGGATTTTATAAAAAGCTTCATTTCCCTTGGTCGCTGCTTTAGCTATCAGATCAGCTTCAGTATTCTATTCCCTCTGGATCTGGCAAATCTCATACTACCCACCTTTTTCTCTAATGGCTATCAACTACTTCTGTACTTTCGCTAGGTACTTGACCATCATTGGTTCTTTTGCACTGAAATTTCCAGTCACCTGATTGACTACCAACTGGAAGTCACTGTTTATTATTAGAGAATCTACTTTAACCTCTTCTACTAATGCTAGACCGGCTGTCAACGCCTTTTATTCTGCCATATTATTAGTGGCTTTAAACAACAGTTTGATAGCATAGATGATTTGGATTTCATCTAGGCCGATCATGAGCACCCCTGCTCCTGATCCGTTCTCACTACTGGCCCCATCAACAAACAGTTCCTAACAGGCCTCTTTCCTGACCGGTTCAGTCATTTCTTGATCTCCGCTCATTTCTGCCACAAAATCAGCCAACACTTGAGCTTTCAGAGCCGATCTGGGCTCATATCGGACATCATGGCCACTGAGTTATACGAACCAATTTACCAATCAACCTGATGTTTCAGGTCTTTCAAGGGCTTTCATCAATAGCATATTTGTCCTTACAAGTATGAGCATAGAAATAGGGCTTTAAGTGCTTACAAGCTTCTACAATGGCAAGTGCCAATTTATCAAGGGTAGGATATCAGATCTCGGAGCCCTTCAATACCCGCCTCATGTAATACACTGGCTTTCTATTCTCTACCTTCTTCTCTTACTAGGACACTAGCAATGGTTTCGTTGGTGTAAGCCAAGTACAGGTACAACTTTTCCTTGGGTACTGGTGGCTCAATAATGGTGGGAGAGGCTAAGAATTCCCTTAATTTTTCAAACGCCTCTTGACACTTCTTAGTCCACTCAAATTTCTTCAAGCTCTTAAGGACTTTGTATAATGGCAATAACTTGAGAGCCGCGCAAGACATAAATTGGCCTAACGCCGTAATTCTGCCATTAAGCTTCTGCACTTAATTGATGTTTCTAGGGGGCTGCATGTCAAGTATTGCTTTCACTTTCTCTGGGTTTGCTTCAATCCACTTTTTTGATACTATAAAGCCCAAAAACTTCCCCTCTTTTATGCCAAAAGTACACTTTACTGGATTCAACTTCATCTGAAATTGCTTCAAGATCCCAAAAACCTTCCTTAGGTGTCTTAGGCGGTCCTCTTCCTTCTCACTCTTAACAATCAGGTCATCAACATACACCTCAACGTCTTCCCTATCTATTCCTTGAACATGCAGTTCATCAGCCATTGATATGTGGCCATAGCATTCTTAAGTCCAAAGGGCTTTACTTTATAACAATAGGTTCCACTTTCTGTAACAAACATTGTCTTACTCTTGTCAACCTCGTTCATAGGTACCCAGTGATACCCATTTGCTGCGTTAGCTATTGAGAATATGTCATGCCTAACCGTGGAGTCAACTAGTTGATCGATACTAGGCAGTGGGAAGTTATCTTTTGGGCAAGCTTTATTCAAGTTAATGAAGTCCACACACATCCGGTGTTTACCAGTAGACTTTTTATGAGGACAACATTAGCACACCAATCTGTATGATGGATCGACTCTATGAACCCTGCTGCTTTCAACTTATCCACCTCTTTACTGAATCACTATTTGTTTTTCCACACTAAATTGCTGGTTCTTCTGTTTAACAAGTTTTGCGGTCAGGTTGACCCCTAGCTTGTAGGTTATAATGCTACAATCTATCCTAATAATTTCTGTTGGCTCCGAAGCAAAGAGTATCTAGCTATCAAGCAGAGCCACCGTTACTCCTTTTCTGGTTTCTTCCCTTATGGCGGTGCCAATCTTCACCACCTTGGAGTTAGAAAGCTTTAGATTCGTAGCTCTCCCTATTGGCTCTGATCGACTTGCACACTCATGCGGATTCAGTACTTGTCTAATGCCTAGGGTCTCTACCTTACCTCCCTCTGTAAATACATACCACTTTTTGGGACTCTTCTTAATTTCCCCTAATGACCACCAGTCCCTTAGGGGTAGGAATTTTCATAGTCATGTACCTGATGCTAGTCACTACTACTGTATCGTATAACAAGGGTCTGCCCAGGATGGCATTATAGACAAGCTCTATATCCACTACATTGAAAAGGACTATTAGCTTCTTCCTCGGGCCATCCTCCTTCCCAAAACACATCTCCATCTGAACTATACCCATCGGCTATATTGGCCTTCCTCCTAAACCAATAAAAGGCTTTTTTACCAGCTTGAGTGCTGTTAGCTCTCCCCCAATCGTCAAATATACTGCTTTAGTTAATAAGTTCGTAGCGCTGCCCTCATCTACCAGCAGCCATTTGACCAATTATTCACCAATCATGGCTTCAATTACAAGTGCATCATTTTACGGGCCCTTTACATGGGCCGCATCTATATGGTCAAATGAGACTTCAGAAAAACTAAGATTAAGATTACATACCTGTTGCTTCTGTCTCTTTCTTACCTTCCTCCTATGATAACGAAATAGATCTTCAACTGTTCTTTTTTCTTGGGAGGACCCCGTTCCTCCTTGTCATCGGGCCTATCATCTCTGTCCCTTTTCTGGTCTTGCTCACCCCCAACAAACTTTTTCAACTTTCTCTTCTGCACTAGCCGCTCTATCTCATATTTCAGGTCACGACAGTCCTCTGTCTAATGCTTGTGGTCCTTATGATAGTTACAGTACTTCTACTTATCCCTCTTGTCACTCTTCTCTGGATTAAAGGGCTTAAGACAGTGTATTTCTTCTCCATTCTCCTTAATCCACAGTGGTATATCTTCCCTAAAGGAGTGAAGTAAGTGCGGCTCTTAAATGAGTCTTTATCTAGCTATTTACCTCTCTGCTTCTCATTCTTCTCTTTTGATTATTTCTTCTTCTCAATTTCCCTTTTGTCTCCCCTTATTGTTTCATCAAGATCCGCGCACTTCTATGCTATAGACATCACTTTATTAAAGGTTGTCAGTTTTCTAATAACCGACTTATCATGCAGCCGCCTAAAAGTTGTGCCCTTTCTGAGAGCTTCCACTGCCGTCTCAACATTCAAGTTATCAATTAGCATGACCTCTTTGTTAAACCTAAGGACATATTCCCTTAACGGTTCATCCGATTTCTGTGTGCAATGGTGTAAGTCACTAGATTTTTTGGCGAGTGGAATGTTTGTGCGGTATCTCCTCTTAAAGATTGTGGCCAAGTCGTCGAAGCTGTTGATAAAGGCCCTTGGGAGCCATAAATACCATTGTTGTGCAGAACTCTTCAGGGTTGTGGGGAAGACCCAACATCGAACAACATTAGTGACCCGTTGTTGCAAGGCCATTACTGTAAGGAACTTCACAATATGCTCCTTCAAGTCTCCAGACCCATCGAAGGAATCCATTTTCGGAGTACGGATCTTATCAAGTAGTGATTCCAAGAGGATGGTGGTTGATAAGGGGGATCCTCCCTCACTCAAAAAGCCTTTATCAACCCCACCCCACCCCCCCCCCCCCCCCCCCCCCCCCTCATTTCAACTCTTGGAACATGTCCAATGTTGGGTTACGAGCAGAATATTCCAATCGGATGGAACATGAACGCAGTGGAATTTAAAATTTTTTATCCCTTAACCTACCAAGGATCACATGCGTTTCATAAAAACCGAAGGAAGGGTAAACGAAAATTACCTTTGTAGATTAATTCATCGAGCCTTCAGGTTCTACGTCTTGGTTTATTCGGATCTTCAAAGGTGCTACCTTTCTAAAAGACGACCACCCTCTACAAGTATCCACACATGAATGAACAATGAATGATTTGATTGAATGCTAGTTCAGATTCATTTTCTCAAAACGAATTAGAGTTTTTCTCTCTCTGTTTCTTTATTTTCTTTTCAAAATAAAATACGACTAACAGATCTCTATTTAATTACACATAACATCTTGTACGATGTATATATACAAGTCTGCTAGGGTTAGGTTAAAAATGAATTCTAATTATTATTTATTTAAAACTCCTTTTAAATAATAACAATTTAAATCCTAGTCCTTATCAAATAAGGAATTTATATTTTTAACCAAATCCTTATTAAAATC